>BGPR01001526.1:97807-181270 GCA_013235015.1 Araneus ventricosus
CTCGCTAATTAAAGTTAACAAAGAAGTTTAACACATCATCAGGGGCATGAAAATACAAAATTAAACATTAAAACATATTTACCACCTGCATCATCAGCATTCAATATACACCCAACAGAATTCTGAGAAGAATTATATTTAATACATTTGATAAAAGTTAGCTCAAAAAATAAACAAAAATAAGGACAAATAATTTCTTTTGTTTCAAGTGCAATTGTGTAAAGTGTATTAACTCTTTGTAAATTATAATAATGTATGATACAGATTTCTGTTTTATTTCTTTTATTTTTATATAAATTTTGTGAAAGCATATTTTCCCAGAATTTTCTTTTGAAAACGGAAGATAAGAAGGTTTATTTTCTATTTTGTGAAAGGAATTTTCGGGGACGAATTTTGAGGAGAAAAAAAGACAGCGAATTTCTTCTAAAATAACAAAAGCGGAAATTCGCGAAAAAGTGGAAGAAACTCATCCTGTAAAATAAAGCGGTGTAGAATTTTTTTTTTTTTAATGTTATAGTTCATTTTGGAAGCATTCTAAATAGATTTTAAAAATATTAAAAATGCTTTCGAAGTTCCCATTATCAACACATATATACATTGCAATGTATCGCTTTTATCTACTTCAATATAAAATTTTAATTTAAGAGACATGCATACATGCCAACATTGGAAAGGTGGCCTGTGCAAATGATTAAGGTTGGCAGAAGGATCAAAATATGCACACACACGAAAACAGCTTGTGTCAAAGTTGATTTATGGATCATTTATATACTTCATCATATTTTAATAATCTAAGATTTCATTTTTAATAAAAATATCATATCTGAATAAATAATATAAGAAATATATATATTACTATTAGAAGAATTAAAATAATTAATGACATTTTTCAAAACATGAAACTGGATGAGTGATAAGCATCACATAGAAATTTTAATCTTAATGCTTAGACATGACACAGGCGAAACAAAAAAAGCTGAACTTCATAAATCGGAATGCATAATCAAGCGTAAACAGCGAGGAGGTAAAATAAGTATGATTAATTGGACAATAAATGAATAAATTTATACAAAAAGTGCTTGAGATATTAAAAATATTGCAGAATTATTATTTAAAAGAAAAATAATGGGTGAAAATGAGTTAATGATAAAAGTTTTGTTAAAATAAAAACTATGGTAAAATTATCTCACTAAAATATGGCCATATAAAACTCTTTTGATTATACATAATTATTCAGACTTTTGTTTCTATTTTTGAGCTAACAGTTCAAGTTTTCTTTATGTCTCCATGTGCTATTTTCCCGCTTTTCTAAATTTTGTATCTTTCTTTGCTTTTTTTCTATTTTTTCTCATAGCTCCTTTTGACCTATCAAGTTCTCCTTAGTTACTATCAATGGCATACCTAAAAAATCTTTTTTTCTAAAATATTCAAAAGCGTTAACTTTTTGCTCATATCGATTAATTTAACACTCTAAATTGAAGAAAATGTTTCAATATATTCTTCCTGATCTTATCTATCAATCTGAGCATTGCATTTGAAATGTGACACGCAGACAGTTTTTTGTTTCGCGGAGCACCCCGCTAACATACATAATCAAAATTTTAAGTGCAGAGTGCATCGATCTCAAGAGTGACGTAAATTCGATGCCTTGAAGAACTGAAAGGCTTTCGGAAAAGTGTCACAGGTCTGTATTATAGTTCTGTAGTTTGCAGAAATTTTTGATAAAATCCAAGCCAAGTGGCATGGCATAGACACATGAGAAAACGGGATTACCTATAGCTTGTACTACACTTTAGGACAGAACATAGATGAAATGAGCGAAAAAAATAACTTGTAATGGCATTAATTTTTTTGACAAGGCCAAGCTCTATAACTTCAATCATTTAAGGCAAAACCAAAAACTATTCAACCAAACACATAGTGAAATTCACACTCTCAAGATATTTTTTGAACATAGCTACTAATTTAAATAGTACCTCTCTATCTATCTTTGTCCTTATCAGGTGCTCTAATGCCATGGGAGCTTTCTGTCTGCATCATGTCTTCAGGGTGTAACAGAGAACCACAATTTGAGCAAATGATACTTGTTGGTAACATTAGGCGTTAGTTCAGGACACTGCCAACTTCTATGAGTTGTACCTCCACAATAGTAGTGCAGCGTGGTCCATCATTTTCACTCGCAGTGTTCCATTCCAAAAGAGACCAATTCACAGCATGACTGCATGCTACTATAAAGTCATTTTATCCCTCAGGTAGCTTCAAGCACTTGATGAATAATGTCTTTGACTCTTTCAAAAGAAAAAAAATCAAAGAGATAAAGTGTATGGCATAAACAAAATATCAACACTAAATGAAAACCCATAATAACCAGAAAAAATTATCAGTTTCTTAAAACTAAATATTTAGCATACTCCATAACACTAATTACACGCGTTTAGATCAAAACAATTAAATTACAACAAAACGATTCATATTAGTTGCAGGTATGTAAATAACTTCGAAAAGGATTTTTTTTTTTTTTTCTTTTAAAATCAAGCACTGCCATCAAACTGATACTACTGATAACAAATAAACATGACAACTATAATATGTATACAAATGTCTTTTTGCATGTAATCAACTATTCTGCAATAAATTATAAACATGCACTAAACAAATGTCATAAAATACAGGTAGGCAAAAAAACAGGTTTTGACAACAAATCATGGATTAAATATTAAGTGTTTTCACAATGCCTTTAAAATATCAAGTAATTAGAATGTCTTTTTAATTTATTTTATTTTGGTGAGGAAAATCTGTCAGTATAATTAATACATAATAAATAAATACAAACATACATGTACCAAATTATACACTTTTAAATTACATCTACTGAATATATGACAATTACCTTGTAAATTCTCATCTAAAAATATTTATTTTGGTATTCTTTTTATTTTAGATATATCTAACACTATAATTTATAATCCTAAGATATCATTAAACACAATAAAACTAAGGCGACTGAATTGCGACTTTTAAAAATCCTGGAGATTACTCTTGGGAGTAGAAACTTATACAATTTCAAATTAAACAGAATTCAATGCACAGAAATATACACAGATTCACACATTTTGCAACATCACGTAAAACAAAATGAATTTCATATATATATATTGTTTTCAAGATAATTTTACAAATTTTATTAACTTTTGATTTCTCAATCCTTAAATATCTAATAAATATAATTAGCTTTTTTTTTTTTTTATGGAGGGGATTCTGTATTTGCTGCCTTTATATTTACCCTTGCTATCAATCTGAAGTCGGCATGGCCAACAAGTCATTTTGACATAGAAAACGTACTTCACCATTTAATCCTTCAATTATAGAGTAAAAAGCTAAATATAAATATTATAAGTTTCATGAAGATGAGGCACTGCTCATGTAAAGAGAATTTCTCTGAAAGTAAATTCTTTTGGGGAAAACTGACAAAAGAAATCTTATCCAAGCAAAGACACCATATATTCTACATCAATATACTAAAAATTATCCCTAAAGCTCTTTTACAACGATAGAGGTCTTTGAAGGATTGTTTCTCTGTTACCAAAAAAAACTTCACGATTTTTGTTCAATGAGAATAATATATTGATGAGATTATAACATTAATGGTATAAAATTTTGATTTCTCCTTAAAACTTAACACAGTTTAAGAAGTTTAATTATATATAATCTCTACATATATTTTGTCCTATAACAAAATTTAAGAAAGATAAAGAAACACATTTTCAAAAGCTGGATTTGAGAAAGCAAAATTTGGAATTCTGGACATCCAGATCACAACATCTGAAAATCATGTCTAGCCTTAGCATACTCAAGCTGATGCATTGAAGATCTACAACCTTACTACCAAGCAGAATTGTAAACTTAGACAAATTCATGAAATACATATCTGAAGTATATAATACTAAAATAATATATGCAACAAATCGTACAAGACAAGTTAATGTATAAGAGATGTTTAAAATAAATGATTAATAACAACAACCTATTGACAGCTTTTTTGACACTTTCACATATTTCAGTCACAAAGGCAGTATAAGGTTCATCTTCCCTGGGAAGAGGTTGTCCAATCTCTTCACCACTTTGCCTTCCTTCCGCAGACCTTCTAACATGCAAATGATTATCTTAATCTGTCTGATAAAAGTATTTTTAAAGTTTACTGAAGGAATAGCAATAAAAAAAAAAAAAAAAAGAGAAAAAGTGGAAACACTGATGTATATGATAATCAGGGTAAATATGTACTTATACACACATACCTACAGCTCGAGAGATCTTCTATTAGAAATTGAGCAACTTTTTTTTTTTGTTTGCTAAGATTTAACTTAACATTTTTTTTTCAGCTTTTAGCAAACATTAAACATAACAGTTTAATTCCCTAATAAACTCAGCTATAGGCATCTTGAGAAAATCGTTCTGCAGCGCTGTGGGTTAAATATGAGTGTATATGCAGATGATTAACAATGGGATCACAGATACATCATGGAAAAAAGGCAAGTTCATTTGATTAGCTACATAAGAGCAAAGTGTAACATTAAGAACTTCAAATGCAGAAGAAATAGCAATACATAATTATATTATTATGTAATGCATTATATTCCCAAATTGAATGCCTTGTAAGATTAGATTTAATAGTCACGTGTTAACGATGAAGATAAGTTCATTACAAATCTAAATTACATATAATAAAAAATAAGCAAATAAATGTTAACATATTTCAACTTATAAATATGGTTTTGTCTTTAACATATAAGCATGGTTGCACGTTAAAGATTGCTATTTTATTAGCATTTAAAAATTCCACAGTTTATGAGTTTGGCATTTTGTTTATTTTGACCTAAACTCCTAATGCTTTACTTTAAACCTTACATCTGAGCTACTCCTCATTTAACTTTTTAGTATTTTCACAACTAGTTTTCAATTAGCATTAGAAATTCCTCCCAGCAACACAAAATGCCATGACTGAATGAAGAACAAAAATTCACTACTAGGAACTGAATAAAATCCTGAGTTAATGCCAAAATATAAACATTTGCTGCTAGGAGTGAGGCGCTGGTTGAATCTTGATCGTTATTTAATATTTAATCAAGTGTATATATACTAGCCTGTTATGCCAGGAGTTGCTCGGGATTAAAATACTTTCATGTTTAATATTTTATTGTAAAACCACCTTTGTATAGAAAAATTAAAATACCCAAAATTCTTTTTATCATGCATGAAATGTTTAATTAAAATAGGATTATCAGGTTGAACCAGAGCGATAATAAAAACCGCAGGATAGCTAATTTTTTCCTATAAGTTATTAGTATTTCTATTCATAGGTCTTCAAATTTTGTTCATAAATCTTGCAGTATAAGAAACCTTTAAGCGGATGTTCCTTGAGGACAATTACATAGATGAAATTTTTCCTAAGAAAAAGCATTAGAATAAATACAAATAAAAAAATAATAATAAAATTATCTTCATCCAAAATTCTTCTAATGTGATTCATCACAGCAGTTCTTATGTATTCTGTTAGTGTTAACAGTTCTAATGTATTCTTGTTAGTTGTGTCTTAAGTTACAAATTGTAAATTTTATACATCAATTTAATTTTTTTTGAAAAAATTTTAATGAGGGCAACGAACTTACACGGAAATGACTTTATGTCAGAGAAAATATAATTTTTTTTAATGTTAAATAGTATGTAAAATAGTTTTTGTGACATAAATACATATTTTCAGAAAAATATCATGGAAAAAATGCCATACCTTGCTTAATTTCCAATTAACTGCAATGTTTAATGAGATTAGGGACTTTAAAAAGTCTGATGATGACTCTTGTCTCATATATAAAATGCATTATATAAAATAAGCAAAAATCTTGCAAAATAAAGGTATATTAGTTCAAAGTCTAATCAGATTAGCAATAAATTTGTGTTATTTCAAATCATCTGCAGGTAATCAATGATTTATTAAATTTTAAAATTAATAAATTGAGTGAAAAATTTAACAGATATAAAATCACGTATCATTGAAAGGTAAATTTTGAACTTTAAGATGGTACACACATTTTTCATGGAACAAATGTGCAGAGCATTATGGAAAACGGTTTTGGTTAATTTTAATTAATTGACGTGTTAATTAAGTTTTTGCACTTTGAAAAGTTGACAGGATATCTTCCTACTCTTAAAAAAAAGTATGCAAATTTGGTTCTAAAACAGTTCAGTGGTTTAAGGAGGAGGATGCTTAATTATACCCTGACATTGACTTTATTTATATTGATATATTTATAAAAATGATTTTTTATTTATATTTATAAAATAAGCAAAAATTTCAGAAATAAAGGTAAATTAGTTCAAGTTTAACCATGCCTAGCAATGGATTGCTCAAATCTTCGTTATTTCAAAATCATCTGTGGGTAATTAACAATTTAATAGAATTTTGAAAAATTAATAAAAATTAAAGAAAAAGTCGAGACAAATGACATATCATTGAAAGGTAAAATTTGAACTTTAGGCATAGTATAAAATATTTTTTTGAGGGATAATTTCATCCTAAGTTACTGCAGAAGAAACGGTTTAGGTTAATTTCTTGCTATTTCGACTTTAATTCAATCATTTGCACTTTGAAAGTTGACAGTAATCTTCCCTTGTCTTAATAATTGTGCAAGGTTTGGCTGAAATCGCGTGTGTGGTTTAGAGAGCAATACGTAACTGAACGTAAAGTAATAACAGTCTCTTTCTATTTATATTTTAATTATTCCCCCAATTAAAAGTTTATTTAAATGGTTATAACACCTGGATTTTTGCAACTATAAAGTCAAAAATTTCAAGTTATGCTCACCATCCTAATATGTTCTGATTCACTACAGTTGCATACTGAAAAGCTTCATTTATAGCGTTGTTCGGTCTGATATTCGAACATAGGAAATTTACATTCTCTTTAGATAAGCATTGTTGTTTTTGACACGTTAGCATTTCCAAAGTATTTTATTTGTAAATTTACAATCATTAGTCATCCTTGAGATCCGTATATCTGGATTAGTTATGAAGGTTTGTTGGAGTTCACAAACTTACATAACCTCAGAAATATAGCTGAAAATAAATCCAGTTTATAACAGGATAAAAATTTTCCATCAGAATAATGAACTGGAAGTTGTATCATGTAATATATATCTTTCTATACTTTTCTCATTATTTCGACCATACTTTGTTACAGACAGAGAGAAAAATAGTACTGGAGCCATCTCTGATATTCACTATATGCGATTCATTCTCTCAGAAGCCAACAAACTAGCTAAAACCGTAATTTAACCTTATCAGTTTTATGACAGCATCAGCTCTCAATTCAAGTTTGAATTACTTGTAATCTGTCTAATAAAATCTTGGAGTTTATTCCAAATTTGTTCATAAAAACCATTTAACTTATATATATATACGCAAATCCATATGTTTTTAGATTAGAGATGGATTTTGAAATTTAGAAATGACTTTTATAAAATTATTCCAGGCCTTTTTTTTCATTCAGCTGACTCACTTATAAGCCAATAGTCCTGTAAAACTTTGTATTAGAGTATTTAGATTGTTAGATTTTGCTGAAAAAGTTCTAAAGTTTTTTCATTATTTGTTTGAAATTACTTTTAAATTTATATTCTCAATTTTTTATACTCGAGAAACTGAAATGAGCTCGAATGTGACCTGCAATTAAATGTTTCTTTATTTCTGTTTTTAGTAATATTTGCTAAATAAAAATTGCTTATACGGAGATTAAGTATAAATCAATAAAAAATGATTTGGTAGAAGTTGTTGAGGAAAAGGGGGTCCCAAAACTTGCATTGTTTAATGGTTCTTACAGCGCTTATACGGATTTATAACAAATAGATAGAAACCTGGTGGTTAAAGGCTGTTTTCCTATACATATCTATTAATAAAAAAAGCGAATAGCGAATGTGCACTTGGGGGCACCATGGAGTCAAAACTTTAGTGAGTTTATGTTATTTTTTAACTCTCTAAGCCCGGCAAAAGTGATAATTTCTGTGTCTCAGAAGACCGGGTAGTTTTTCATTCACGGAAGCAGAATGAAATCCCCTATTCCTTTACAGAAATTCCAGGAAATGGAGGCCCTCCGCTTCCGCGCGGCGACATCAATTGTGAACAATGAAGCGACAGGGATTGGAGGAGAGGTCTGGTCATTTGCGGTTTTAAGAAATGGCTTTTAAAAGCCAGTATCGCATTGGAATATTTTGTCTAATATAAGATGTTTGCTCTTCATTTAGTTGACAGAAAATATAACAATAGAGCAATCTGATACAGGAAATTATCGATTGAAACAACTAATATTAGCTTACCTGATACTTTTTCACAAAATTATTTTGTCAATTATTATGAATTCTTTCTATGATAAAGGTGATATATTAAATTTATTGCTGCTGATTAACTTCATTTCAGTCATTTTTTAAACACTTTTTGTGAAATGTATAAAAATCCATCCAATTATTAATACCTTTTAAATGTATTGTATAACACGAAATTTAAATATTAACATAAAATTCAGATCAATATTTTTTACATGTCATCAATAATGTAGTTTACAATACAGTGAAGGAAAATATATTATTTGTCAATCTTTTTTTAATTTTTCTAAGAATATCCGTTTCATGAATATTGTGTCGTGTATTTCATTCTAAACACCAAAAAAAAGTTTAATATTCGTATTTATAAGCTTATTTATTTAACTTCTTTCTTTTTTCAAGAAAGGAATATTATTCTTTAAAACAATTTATAGTTGCAATGCAAATAATTAAATCGCTGTTTTATTATAAAGTTTCTTCCGCCTTTTTTTACAATAAAGTTTGAGAGAACAAAAAAGTTACATGAACAATAAATGGAACCATGATTTCCTTATTTATTGTTTTACAGATTCGGGAATGTATTTTTAATATTTCTTAAATTTACAAGAAATTGATTTCAAGAAAATACCAAAGATAGCTGAAAAAGTTTGAATCTGAAATAAAGAAAAAGTTTCTCTATTTCGAGTACAAACGAGTGCTGGGAAAAAGTATAAGAATAAGAATTGATGAAAGAAGGTCATAACCTTTTCTTCGATCAGTCATTTAATACTCAATGAATGTCTGTCCACAATTTTTTAATAGAATTATTTAATTTTATTTTTTCAAAGGAAGTCTGTTTAAGTGAAACGCACATACAGAGAGCATATTATAAAATTCGAAATCGTTTAATTACAAAATATGTATTAAGAAAAAATCTTTAAATAACAAGTTTATTTTTAAATATTAAAATTAAAGTGGGTCTTTTATATTTTTCTTGTAAAGCTCTCACACTACGTTTTATACAATTTTGTAATAAATTAATCTCATGTGTGTACATATGGGACATTGTTGAATACGATGTTTGTGGCTCTTCAAACCTATGTTGAATAGGTTAAAAGCTTTTGTAAAAATTTATTATTTCAATAATATAATAGTTTATTTGCTTAGTATTTAAAAATAAATTTCTAATTTCAAAATATCGTTTTATAAATCGTAATTGCATATTTAACCCTCTGCGAAGCTAATTCAATAAGGTTGCCCGAATTCAAAAAATTGCATCTGAATGCAGTTTTGCAGTTTTAATTATATATTTGTATTCCATATCATATTGTTTTGTATCTAATACGAAAATTTTACTATTTTTACATGCTATTATTTAATTTGAAATGGCATATCTTTTTGGTGCATTTTACAATAATTTTTTAATGTTTGCATAAAATGGAATTCTGTAATCTATTTTTCACTCAGTTGTTGGTGTTCTGAACAACTGCACTGAAATTAAGTAAAGATTCCAATGCTAATGCAATGTTTTTGTATTTTCTGAATTAATTTATCTACTATCAAAATAGCTTTCTCTTCTAAACAGAAAAAAATTGCATTCGCAACATATTATAAAAATTGCTAAACTACCTTCTTTGACATACTTCTTAGTAAAAATAAATAATAATAATTATAATTAAAATAATTATAATTTTTTATTCTTAACTCAAGATTACAATATCAAAAATCTTTTCATTAGTTAAATCTCGATAAATTGAAATTAATGGATTTGATAAAAAAAAAAAACCATTTAAAAGAAAATTTTGAGCCTGGACTTTTTTCAAATAGTCAAGTATTTTTGTTATACATGCTTAAGATAAGTCAACAATTAGAAACGCAATTTAGAAATTAAGAAATAATATTTCTTCCGTGTGAGTAATTTAAAGGCCATCGAAAAATATTTTTATACCTTTTGATTTTGGACACTAGGAATTATTAAAAATTTATCTAATAATAAATTGGGTTTGGAAATAAAAGAGTAAAATAGATTAAGAAGCTGAATATATATTATAAAAGGAGAATATCCTAAATTCAAATTCTCGAAAACATTAGCCTTGCAGCAACCGCGAAAGAAAGACTCAGACTCGAACCCGTGCCAGTGGGATTCGTAACACGGCGCTCTACCGACCTTGCCATGCATGCACGTTTTGAGAAAGGCATATTTAAATGACATTCATAATTTGCTCACAATTTAAAAGCATTTGATTCAACTGCCTGAAATTCACTAAAAAATTACATTTTATCAATGTACTTAATAACAGATTTTAACAGCAGTAGATCTTTGATAAATGCAAAGAGTTGTTTAATATTCCTTGATGATGATTAAAATATTTTTTACTGTATGGAGCTCATCAAGATTGAAAACTTGATATTTCATTAGAAAGAAATTTGAGCTTAAATTTCATTACTGAACGCTTCAGTAAATATATTGTTTCCATCAAATTAAATGATATTCATGGGAAGTCCTAACCAGATAATAGAAATCAAAAGCGTCAAAATACTGAAGATTTTTGCAAAGTTCCATTAAATTCACTAACGAAATTTTAAATAATTAACAGAAATGTTAATTAAAAAATAATTAATAATAATTAAAATTAATTATTAAAATTATAATCAATATAATTAATTATCTAATTATAATTATTAATTAAAATTAATACCAATGTAATTAATTATCTAATTAAAATTAGTATGTTATTAATTATGATTCATAATTATATTAAAATATGAGTTCAATAATAAAGATTATTAAAGTAATTATGGGCTATAAATCCATTTTTTCGGAGTCGGAACGAATCCGCGGATCCGGATCCGAGTCCGCAAAAGGAACGAATCTGACCCATCACTAATATACACCCAACAGAATTCTGAGAAGAATTATATTTAATAGCCATTTGATAAAAGTTAGCTCAAAAAATAAACAAAAATAAAGACAAATAATTTCTTTTGCTTCATGTGCAATTGTGTAATAAGTGTATTAGCTCTTTGTAAATTATAATAATGTACCGCATACAGATTTCTGTTTTATTTCTTTTATTTTTATAAATTTTTGGTCGAGCATATTTTCCCAGAATTTTCTTTTGAAAACGGAAGATAAGAAGGTTTCTTTTCTTTGTGTGAAAGCGGAATTTTCGGGGGGACCGGAATTTTGAGAGAAAAAAGACAAAAAAGCGGAATTTCTTCAAAATAACAAAAAAGCGGAAATTCGCGAAAAAGTGGAAGAATCTCATCCCTGTAAAAATCAAAACGGTGTAGAATTTTTTTTTTTAATGTTATTGTTCATTTTGAAGCATTCTAAATAGATTTTAAAAAATATTAAAAAATGCTGAAGTTCCCCATTATCAACACATATATTACATTGCAATGTATCAGCTTTTTATCGACTTCAATATAAAGAATTTTAATTTAAGAGACATGCATACATGCCAACATTGGAAAGGTGGCCGTCTGTAGCAAATGGTCTACAAGGGTAGCAGACACGCATGCACACACACACGAAAACAGGCTTGTGTCAAAGTTTTGGATTTATGATCATTTATATACTTCATCATATTTTAAATAATCTAAGATTTCTATTTTTAATAAAAATATCATATCTGAATAAATAATATAAGAAATATATATCATTACTATTAGAAGAATTAGAAATAATTATATGACATTTTTCAAAACATGAAACTGGATCGTGATGTCATCACATAGAAATTTTAATCTTAATCGTAGTTCTGTAGTTTGCAGAAATTTTTGATAAAATCCATAGCCGATGGCATGTATAGACATGAGAAAACAGGGATTAACACTAACTTACTACACTTTAGGAAGACATAGATGAAATGAACGAAAAAATAACTTGTAATGCATTAATTTTTTTGGACAAGGCCAACTCTATAACTTAATCATTTAAGGTAAAAACCAAAGACATATTCAACCAAACACTAGTGAAATTCACACTCTCAAGATATTTTTGAACATAGCTACTAATTTAAAATAGTACCTCTTCATCTATCTTTGCCTTATCAGGTGCTCCTAATGCACCAGGAGCTTTCTGTTCTCGACAGTCTTTAGAGATGTGACCAGCAGAACCACAATTTGAGCAAATGACATTGTTAGTAACATTAGGCTTGTCAGGACACTGCCAACTTCTATGAGTTGTACCTCCACAATTAGTGCAGCGTGGTCCATCATTTTCACGCAGTGTTCCATTCAAAAGAGCCAATTCACGCAACTGCATGCGCCGCAAGTCATTTTGTCCCTCAGGTACTTCAACACCTTGACGAATAATATCTTTGATCTTTCAAAAAAAAAAAAAAAGTCAAAATAAAGTGCATGATAAACAAAATAGCAACACTAATGAAAAAACCCATAATAACCAGAAAAAAATTATCAGTTTCTTAAAAACTAAATATTTACACCATACCTAACACTCATTACACGTTTAGACCAAAACAATTGAATTACACAAACAATTCATATTAGTTGCAGGTATGTAAATAACTTTAAAAGGATTTTTAATTTTTTTTTTTTTTTAAATCAAGCACTGCCATCACTACAACACTGATAACAAATAAACATGACAACTATAATAGTGTATACAATGTCTTTTGCATGTAATCAACTATTCTGCAATAAATTATAAACATGCACTTCCAAACAAATGCAATAAAATACAGGTAGGCAAAAACAGGTTTTGACAACAAATCATGGATGTAAATATTAAGTGTTTTCACCTTTAAAAATATCAAAGTAATTAGAATGTCTTTTTAATTTTTTTACTTTGCTGAGAAAATCTGTCAGTAGTAATTAATACATAATTAAATAAATACAAACATACATGTACCAAATTATACACTTTTTAAACTACACTTACTGAATATATGACACCACTAGTAAATTCACATCTAAAAATATTTTCAGTATTCTTTTTATTTTAGATATCTCTAACACTATAATTTATAATCCTAAGATATCATTAAACACAATAAAACCAAGGGATGATTGCGACTCCATTTTAAAAATCCGGAAGATTACTCTGGAGTGAAACTCTTATGCAATTTCAAATTAAACAGAATATTAATGCGACAGAAATAGGTACACGCATTCACACATTTTGCATACGTAAAACAAATAATTTATATATATATTGTTTCACAAGATAATTTTACAAATTTGTTAACTTTTTGATTTCTCAATCCTTAAATATCTAATAAATATAATTAGCTTGTTTGGTTTTTTTTCTACGGAGGGGGGATTCTGGTACTTGCTGCCTTTATATTTACCCTTGCTATCAATTGAAAGCTCGGCATGGCCAACAAGTCATTTTGACATAGAAAACGCCTCACCATTTAATCCTTCAATTATAAGAGTAAAACGTTAAATATAAATATTAGCAAGCGATGAAGATGAGGCACTGCTCATGGTACGAGAATTTTTCATGGAAAGTCAATTCTTTTGGAAAGCTGACCAAAGAAATCTTATCCAAACCAAAGAACACTTATATTCTCATCAATATACTAAAAATTATCCCTAAAGCTTTTACCGATAGGGTCTTGGAATTGTTTCTCTGACCCAAAAACTTCACACGTATTTTTGTTCAATGAGAATAATATATTGATGAGACTATAACATTAATGGTATAAAATTTTTGACTTCTCACTTAAACTTAACACAGTTTACAAGTTTAATTTATATATAATCTCTACATATATTTGTCCTATAACAAAATTTAAGAAAGATAAAGAAACTACATTTCAAAAAGCTGGATTTGAGAAAGCAAAAAATTTGGAATTCTGGATAATCCAGATCACAACCACTCCTGAAAATCATGTCTAACTAGCATACTCCAAGCTGATGCATTAATAAGATCTGCTAACCTTACTACAAGCAGAATTGTAACCGACAAATTCATGAAATACATATCTGAAGTATATAATACTAAATAATAATATGCAACAAATACACAAGACAAATTAATGTATAAAAGATAGTTTAAATAATGATTAATAACAACCTTATTGACAGCTTTTTTGACACTTTCATGACTATTTCCAGTCACAAAGGCATGTAAGGGTTCATCTTCCCCAGGAAGAGGTTGTCCATCCTTACGACCTACTTTGCCTTCCTTCACGGAGCCTTTACCACGAATGATTATCTTAGCTCCTGTCTGAATAAAAAGTATTTTTAAAGCTTAACGAGAAGAATAGCAAAAAAAAAAAAAAAGAGAAAAAGTGAAACACAGATGGCTATTAATCGTAAATATGTACTTATACACACATATACCCACAGCTCGAGAGATTCTTCTATTAGAAATTGAGCAACTTTTCTTGTTTGCTAAGATTTAACTCAACATTTTTTTTTTTTTCAACTTTAGCAAACATTAAAACATAGCATTTAATTTAACAAACCACATAGCATCTGAGACAATGTTCTGGCAGCTGTGGGTTAAATATGAGTGTATATGCAGATGGATTAACAATGGGATCACAGATACTTCATGGAAAAAAGGCAAGTTCATTTGATTAGCGACATAAGAAAGTCAATGAACATTAAGAACTTAAAAATGCAGAAGAAATAACATACAATTATATCATTAATTAACAATACATTATATTCCAAATTGATATGCCTTAAAATTAGGATTAGTCACTGCAAGCGATTTGAAAAATAAGTTCATTAAATCTAACATAATAAAAAAATAAGCAAATAAATGTTAACATATTTCAATTTATAATATAAAGTTTTGTCTTTAACATATAAGCATAGGATTTACCCTTAAAATTGCTATTTTTATTAGCATTTAAAAATTCCACAGTTTATGAGTTTGGCATTTTGTTTATTTTGACTAAACTCCTAATGCTTTACTTCTAAACCTTACATCTGAGCTTCTCTCATTTAATTTTTTAGTATTATCACAACCAGTTTTCAATTACATTAGAAATTCCTCCAGCAACACAAAATGCCACGACTGAATGAAGAACAAAGTCCACTACTAGGAACTGAATAAAATCCTGAGTTAATGCCAAAATATAAACATTTGCTGCTAGGAGGAGGCAGCTGGTGAATCTTTATCGTATTTAATATTTAACAAATGTATATATACTAGCTGTTATGCCAGGAGTTGCTCGGGATTAAAATACTTTCACGTTTAATATTTTTGATGTAAAAACTACCTTTGTATAGAAAATTAAAATACCCAAAATTCTTTTATCGTATGAAATGTTTAATTAAAATGAGATTATCAGTTGAACCAGACGATTTTTAAAAACCGCAGATAGCTAATTTTTTCCCATAAGTTAATTAGTATTTATTCATAGGTACTTCAAATTTTGTTCATAAATCTTGCAGTATAAGAAAGCTTTTAACGGATGTTTTGGGACAATTACATAGTAAATTTTTCATCAAGAAAAAGCATTAGAATAAATACAAATAAAAAAATAATAAAATTCATCTTCATCCAAAATTCTTCTAATGTGATCTATCAACAGTTCTTATGTATTCTTGTTAGTGTTAACAGTTCTAATGTATTCTTGTTAGTGTGTCTTAAAAGTGTTACAAATTGTAAATTTTATACACAATTTAATTTTTGAAAAAATTTTTAATGAGGGCAACGAATTCAACGGAAATGAAACTTGTGTCAGAAAATATAATTTTTTTAAATTTAAATATATGTAAAAATAGTTTTTGTGACATAATACATATTTTCGAAAAATATCATGGAAAATGCCATACCTTGCTTAATTTCCAATTAACTGCAATTTTAATAAGATTAGGGCTTTTAAAAGTTGATGATGATCTCTCTTGTCTCGTATAAAATATATTTATAAAAATAAGCAAAAATTTCAGAAATAAAGGTATATTAGTTCAAAGTCTAACCATTGACTAGCAATAAATTTGTGTTATTTCAAAATCGTCTGCAGGTAATCAATAATTTATTAAATTTTTTAAAAATTAATAAAAATTGAAGGAAAAATTTAACAGATATAAAATATGTATCATTGAAAAGGTAAAATTTTGAACTTGAAGATGGTACACAATATTTTTTGTGGAACAAATTGTGCTGAAGTTATTGCGGAAAAACGGTTTTGGTTAATTCCTAATTAACTGACTGTTTAATTAAGTTTTGCACTTTGAAAAGTTGACAGGTATCTTCCTCTTGTCTTAAAAAATAAGTATGCAAAATTTGGTTCTAAACAGTTCAGTGGTTTAGGAGGAGATGCGAAACATACCGACATTGACTTTTATTTATATTGATATATTTATAAAATGACTTTTATTTATATTTATAAAAATAAGCAAAAATTTCAGAAATAAAGGTAAATTAGTTCAAAGTTTAACCATTGCCTAGCAACAGAGTAGCTGTAAATCTTCGTTATTTCAAAATCGTATGCGGGTAATTAACAATTTAATAAATTTTGAAAAATTTAAAAATTAAAGAAAAAAAGTCAGACAAAATTGGTATCATTGAAAAGGTAAAAATTTGAACTTTTAAGATGGTATAAAAATATTTTTTGAGGGATAATTTGCTCTGAAGTTACTGCAGAAAAACGGTTTAGGTTAATTTCTAATTAACTGACTGTTTAATTAACATTTGCACTTTGAAAAGTTGACAGTAATCTTCCCCTTGTCTTAATAAGTGTGCAAAGTTTGGCTGAAATCAGTGCTGTGGTTTAGGAGGAGAAGTGGAACACACACAACTTTTATTTATATTGAGATATCAAGGGCAGACTATCAGAATCAAGGATGAGGATGGTACATGTGGAAAGATTTCCATCCCAATACATACATTACAAATTCGTTAGTGACATATTTACAGGCACTCACTAATCTATGTTCACTCTACTGAGTATGAAATACGAGACTAAAATGAATAAAAAAGTAAATGGTCTAAATATGTAACATTCTGAAACAGAAGAATAATGCAGACCACAATTTAGATCGCTTGAACTTGAGGCTACCTCAAAGACAAATACATAACCTATAAATTTATTTAAGAATTTTGGGATTTAATAGGAACTTTAAAAACATAAATAAAATAATTACAAAATAAAAAAAAACTTAACATAATTGGAATAATTGCATAAAAAATGGAACATTTTTAAGAACTTACTTCTTTTTCCATTGATTTTAAGGTATTACCTCGAGGCCCAATAAGCAAACCAACAAAATTAATATCAGGATGTTCTTCTTGAGGAATCATAACCTTTTCACACACTTTGACTAGAGGAGGCCTGAAAAAGAATAGAAAAAATTTTGTTATATTCTATTCAGAAAAATCGCTCTTTAACAATGGAACTAAATTTTCTCCTACAGAATGTTGTATAAAAGCTACTTGTACCGGGTAAGTCAAAATGAATATAGCGATCACAAATGGCTATAACTATTTAATGGAAAAGAATTTATCGATAAGATTAAAACAAAATGTAGACGGAATTTCAAAATTTCTTTACGCAAGGCGCAGGTGCAGTGAAGCGGAAGCCTACACATGTGCGAGTTGAAACTTCGCAACCACAAGAAACCTGTTCATTGCGGGCATCTCATTATGTAAAAATGGAGAGTCCCATGCAGAAAGCATTCTACGTGTTAGAATTTAACAAATGTCATTCTGTTATCACAGTGCAGAGAAGATTTCGTCAGCATTACAATCAAGAAAATCCAAATGCAAACAACATACGCTGATGGCATCGGATGTTTGAAGAAACAGGATGTCTGTGCAAAGGGAAAACTAGCGGAAGGCCACGTGTTTCAGAGGAAAACATTGAAAGAATTCGCCGCACGTATGAATGAAGCCCATGGAAATCAATGTACGAAGGCAGTAGGGAGTTACAAATGCCACAAAAAACGATATGGTGTGTTCTCAGAAAGAGGCTGAAAATGAAACCTAAATAATTCAACTTGTGCAGCAATTGAAACAGGAAGACTACGGCAAATGTATGAATTACGCTACGTTTATGCAAGAAAGCATGGAGGATGAAACAATGGCTGATCGTCTCACTTTTAGTGATGAATCAACCTTCCACATAAGTGGGAAGGTTAACCGGTACAACAGTCAATTATGGGGTGTGGAAAAGCCTTCCACTGTAATTGAACATGAACGTGACTCAGCGAAAGTTATGTGTTCTGCGCAATCTCATCACTTAAATTGTACAGTCCTTTTTTCTTCAGTGAGCAAAGTGTTACATCAAATGTTTACCTTGACATGCTTGAGGTATGGTTAATGTCACAGATAGACTCTGATTCCACGGATTACATCATTCAGCAAGATGGAGCACCCCCACACCGGAGTACGTAGGTTCGCACATTTTTAAACCAACACTTCCAAAGCATTGGATCAGTCGAAGTGGAGATGCTGACAATGTCTTCTGCTCTTGCCCACCGAGATCTCCGGACTTGACACCCTGCGATTTTTGTCTATGGGGTTATGTGAAAGACAGGGTGTATGTACCTCCCATGCCCAAAACATTTGAAGAACTCTAAGTACACATTTGTAATGTGCTTGTGTCGGTGACTGAACAAATGCTTTAAAATGTATGGCGTGAAATGGACTACTGCCTAGATGTTGTCCTTGTGACCAAGGGAAGTCACATAGAACATCTATGACGTATGTATACAAAATTTTGAAGTTCTGTCTACATTCTGTGTTAATCTTATTGATAAATTATTTTCCATTAAATAGTTAAGAGCCGTTTGTAATCACTATGTTCATTTTGACTTACCCGGTATTACTATCTTGTAAGATAATTACTTTTTGTTTATGAAGAAAATGATTCTCTGAGCTTCACTTACACATTAAAAAATATTCTTTAAAAAAATCCACCCTTACTAGATTCTGCTACATCAATAAAAAGTCCCCCAAAACCAACAGATAAACACTTGATGAGCCTTTTAATGACTGTGAATTCACAAATCAAAAAAGCAATGCTTACAATTAGAATAAAACTAATTATTGATGCAAGATTACATTAAGTAAAATTTTTTAAGATGGTTAAAAACATTACTTGTAGTCAGGTGGGGGCTTGTACTCAGGATTACATTGATACATCTCTTGAATTAAATTATGACGATCATCTTCAAGCTTCTTCCGAGTTCGGTACTCTCTGGTATTCAAACGCTTACCCTCGCTGTTGTATATTGGTTCTGGGGAAGGAGATCTGAAAAAATGCACATCATTATAGCATGAGCTTTATTACCTGAATCCTAGATTGATGAACCTTAAAAATTTTCCTCAATTAAAATGTCTCTAAAAATATATTTGCCTTTATGATGCTAAACTGCTAAAATCTCACAATGCATACCAAATAATGGAGAGAAACCTGCTGAATTATAAAAGATAAAAATCATGATGATGAAAGAGATAAAAATTAAACCTAGAAAACAAGAAAAAGACCTGAAACATTAATTGATTAGCAGGAAAATTCAATAAAACGAAACATTATGCTGTAAAAAAATATCTTCATGCTACCAGAGATGTGAAGTATCAGATTTCCTAAAACATGAGATGCATGTTCTCATCAACAGTTTTAAGACATACTCTGCGAAAACATAAAAACAGTACATGGATTAATGAATCAAATACGCCAAAGAAAAAAGAAATTTCTGCAGTGGAATGTAAAAAATTAATAGATATATTTTGAATAAAATTTTCCCACCCAAACATATCCTTACTATAAAATACTACAAAAAGCATGCACACAACTATCTGCATATTATTTCATTCATAGTTATTTTCAGAAAACGGTTAAGAAAGAATACTGAATAACAATAGTTATGTAATCATACGATTCAATGTAGATAATGCTGGCTTGGAAATGGAGCGCTTCTTTCCTTTTTATTAGACAAATAATAAAAATGATGACGATCATAATGATTTAACAATAAAATCATTTGCTTTAAAAAAGATACATGAAAATAGATGAATCATGCAAGATGATTCAGTTTGGTGGGAATAGGTAGTTGATGAAATACAAACCACACATTTCTTTAAAGGCAGTTAAATCAAATCTACTTCCTAACATTCAAAGAACTGAGTTTTATACTCCCATCAAATGAATATCCATCCAGAAATTTTAGCCAATTATAAATAAACTGTATAAAAGAAACAAAGAGCACATAATAAAATCAAGATTCAAAAAAATATTACATTTTTTAAAGAGTTAAGAATATGAAGAGAAAATAATTTCTAAATAATTATTGATAAGATATCCAAGAGAACAATAGAAAATTTTAGTTTAATGCTTAAACCCTTAGTATTTAAAATTTCAGGTTTTTCCTGCAGTTTTAAAACTAGACATGTATATCATCTTTTTGAGATATGAAAATTATAAAAATAATTTTACTAATTCAAAACTTAATATGATTAAATAATTTTTTATTGTTTTATAAGAAACACAATATTCACATATTTTATCTATAAAAATTAAGAACATTTCAGAGAAAAATTACTAAAAAAATGCATATAAATTAATTATTTTTATTTTTAAAGTATCACTTTTAGATTGTGCATTTTTTCAGAAATAAAAAAAAATAGCAATATATTTTATTGTTTTGAAAATATCTTTTATAATTTAAAATACAAAGAGAAATTTCAAAACATTATTTATGGATAAAAATCCTGTTTAAATTGATGTAAAAATAACAAGAGAAAAATAATAGAATATTATTTCTAAATAAAGGAAATAAAATATTTAGAATATTAATCAGTCACAGGACATCCTAAATATATTAGTTTTAAATTTTACTGTTATTAGCAGCCAAACCTTTCTTCAGGATTAGGGGGAATTCCCAGGTCACCAGTACGAAGACGTCTACTAATTTCCTCAATCTGCAGCTGCACTGTAAGAGAGGGGGTTAGAAAAGGGCAATAGCCCCTAATTAACAAAATGTAGAAAAAAATATTCAGAAAAAATCACAAAGTTTCAAAATCTCTTTAATCTCACCTGTTTCATAAAATGACATGTAAAACTTTTTAAGTAAAAAAAGACTTTGAAATATCATAAAAGGAAACAAACGACAGAGAAAATGATAGAATAAGATTTCAAATGAATTTAAAATCCAAAAAAAAAAAAAAATTCAACTTTTGAAACAGCATGTTAACACAAAACGAAATCTCATATTTTAAAAAGATGAAAAAATGTGCAGATTACAAATAATATAAAAACCATTTCCAGCAGCTTTAGCAACACCCACTTAAAAAAAATATCAAGTTCAATTATTAAAATTAATTACATGAAAATAACAATCAATTCCATTCAATTTACAGTTTATTTTATTTCAAAACTTATCTTTCAAAAATAAACAAACAATAAATAAAATAAAAATCAGAAGGAAACTACCAAATTGTAATGCATCATATATTAAGATAATTTGTAATCTTAGTTAAATGTCTAAAATACTTGTAAAATACAGCCATATTAAAGGCATGAAAAAAAAAATAGATTTCAAGACCCAGGTCTTGAAAACCAAATATATAGCCAGTTCAGGCAAAAAGTTATATGGGTATGGAATAATAAATATATTTTAACACAATATTGTAACTAACCAAAACCACAAAATGTAACTGAAAAACATTATTGCCAATTTTGAATTCAGAATAAATATTTTTTAAACACTAAATCCACTGAAATTTTGATTCTATATAAATGATATTTCATTCTTCCAACTATTCGAATTCAAAATTATAGCCAAAAAATTATTACAATACTCAACTTTTAACAAAAAAACATTTGATTTGCAAATGGTCCAGATTTGAACCTAAGATTTTTCACAGTTGAAATCTACAAGTTGGAACACACTCTTATTAAAACTGTGCCAAGTCGCCAAAGCAAGATGGATGCTAATGGTAAACAAACATGCATCGATCACAGTTAAAAGCTAATCTTTTCAAGTTTAATCTTTTTTTCGAACCCATTGCGTTTGTGGTTTGTTGCTGCACTATCTCCCGTTTTAAAAGTAAAATTTCAACAGAACTACTAGCTTTCCTAGCTCATTGAATGTAAGGAATCTGTTTCTTTTAATTATTCTAATGAAGCAGGAGAAATTGTGCTCACGATGCCTGCAGCATGTGAAATGGGTACCAGGCAAATTTTTTTAATTTAAAAAAAAACATCAGTGGCTTCACTTTCAGCAAAGCAGGATCCTAGTAGCTTCGCTAACTTAGTCGAATGTACGGAATCAGCTTCTTTTAATTACTCTAATAAAGCAGCAGAACATTTGCCTTAGCAACTTCACTAATAAGGGCAAATGTTCTTCAAAACAAGTAATAGTAAAAAATCAAGACTCACTCTGATCTAATATTTGCACTTGGGAGGAAACTCTCTTAATATATGAAAAAGAAAAATGAACAATGTGGCGCATCAAGGAAACCATCGCGCAGGAGAAGACAGCATTCCAAACAATGAATTCCAAAATATGACTAAGCAACTTAAAAAATTCCATGCAAACGATTTTTATTATAAGGCGAAGAAAAAATCTCTCAATTATGTGATCGGATAAATATATAATCACTAAATAAACCCAAGTTTTAATTGTCATTTTTTTAATAATTGAAATCTTTCTAATTAAAATATATTTTATAATTTAATTAAATAGTTTTAAGTTTTATTAAAATCTGTGCAGTATGTAAACAATTCAAAAATGCGAAACAATGCCATGACGTAAGCGATCTAGATGATGGATTGCCAATGGAACTAATCCACTTGATTCCTCAGGTAACCATATTGGCGACGAAATCACGTGTATTCCAACTTCTAGATACCAACCTTTTTCACTAGCAGTTTGTTGAAAACTTGAAACCAAAATCTAAATTGATATCTGCAGATTAGAATTTGTATTTACGACAGTTAACAACTGCTCTTCACTGCAGCAGATCGTAATTTATTAAAAGGTTTAAACATATGTTTAAACCAACACAAATAAACAAAGTAATAACTTTCAATTTTTCAAATAGAGAATGATGAACAGGCATGTAATCAAGAATAAGAAAACCAATGAGTAGATAAATATTAAACCAATGAGTATTTTTTTTTTAAGCTCTTTTATGGTGGTACTCAATGTATTAAGTTGCAAGTGCATTCATTCATTTCGATTATGCACTTAATGTAGTAAGTTTTGCAAGTTCATTCATTCATTTTGAGTATGCTTTGAGATCTTTGCTTGCCATTCGGCCATTTTAAAGTTGCAAGTACTCAAGAGCTTTAAGAAACAAAACACAGAAATTAAGTTTAATTTACAGAAATGAAGATAAAATAATATTTCTCATTACAGTCTAAAACTGCTGCCAAAAAATTCTTTAGTACTGCAGAAAATCTCAAAAAATTACACTACCTGGAATTAGGCTAATAAATGCATAGATGAAAAAAAGTATACAACAATAATTACAACTTGCAACTTAAAATGTTAAAGGATTGTCTCAAATAAATAAATTAATAAATATAGTTTCCAAGCCAAAATCATATGCTTCATTCAAAATGAATACATAATAAATCATTTGAAGTTATTTGCTTTTTTTAATTCAACAATTTATATTCAAGAGCAGTTCTGTATAATCACTTCCAAACGACAGCTCATTTTTTTCCCAATCTCTTTAACAATAAATGATAATATATAATGATGTAAGGACAGTCATCAATTTAAAATAAAAAAGAGCCATCTTTGATTTAAAAAAGAAAGCAACAAAAGCAATTCTCATTCTAAAATTGTCTCTTGCATTCTTCCAACTACCATCACTAAGAAACATGCTGAAAATATTAGATTGAAAATAAAAAAAGGTTCCACTTTTTTTAAACCACTTAAGTTGAAATACCATATGAAAATTAGTCATACAAATAATAAAAATTTTATGCTAAACAGTATTAAACTCCCATGTTTGCTTTTATAATTTGTGCATTTCTCTCCCAGATTAAAAGCATGAAAAATTGCTATTTTTAGCATGAGACTATTTCTTAATTCCTTATATACCTAAAATGAATAAAAATTATATCTGTATAAAATGAATAAAAATTATATCTGTATAAAATGCATCCCAACAAGGGGCACATTTACAGATAAAAAAATTAACAATAAATCAAAGTAAAAACCTATTCAAGATATTCCATTAACTGCCATTAACTCTCAGAATTTAGCATAAATATGAATTTAATTAATAGTTTGCCATATTTGTTTACGAACTGGAAAAAAAAATGATGACAACATTATGAAGAATAAAATGCACTTATTATCAAAATCTGAAAAAAAAAAAATCAACACCATCTGTTTACAACAATTTAATGACAAGCAGAACTAAATTGTCAAGTCTCGTTGAGAGAAGGAAAAAAAAATTATAAGAAACATTTAAAATGTTTCATGAATATACTGAAATATTCAATAATCATACTTCAGAAAAATTAGTATTAACTTTCCATTTTTAAATACACAACTTAAAAATTAAGTATCAAGTATACATGCAAAACAAATTTCTCAAAATCCACTAAAAATAGTATCTGCTTTGATAAACTATCTTTTTGCTCTACACAACCATCTATACTTTACTTTTTTGTTACAACCATTTATTTAAAATCTGACACCAAACTTTTTTTTTAATACTGATCACCACAACATATATGAAGGCACAGTAATCAACTTTTTAATAATTTATGTAACACAAAAATATGACTTAATAAGAATATTAAAAATTTACAAACTTAATCCGCAGATTACTCTAAAAAAAGGAAAAATTTTAGGAACACAACTGGATCAACTTTATGACAGGCAAACAAATTCAACATCGATGAAATTGTGAAAATGAATCAAACAAAATGATGAAACATACATTAAATAAAACATCAAAATTACTAACTTAAAATACTACTAATTTCATTTCCACTGTTAACAAATCTTGTTTATCAACAAATATAGCAGTACAGTTAGTAAACAAAACATAATAAAAAGCACTTTTAGAATGAAAAACATATTAATGACAATTTAAAACACATTAAATCTAAGTCATGAATAAAATGAATAATTTGAAATTGACATAGACATCCGAAATTTCATCTAGAAAGTTTTATAAAAGAGTATATTATAAATTGAAATTCAGTCATTAAATTAGAAATAGAGCAAATTAAAAATGCTGATCAGAATAATACACAATACATAACGAAAGACTTAAAATTGTAGCATACAGGAAATACATACAGTGTGAAGCAAAAATTTCAATAAATGATCATATAAATGTTACAGAATTTCAAACTATACAGAAAAATAAAAGTTAAATTATTTGATAAAGAAATATTATAAGTTTATTTCATAAAGAAATACTAAAATGATCTTGGAATATGTATAGAGTTCAATATATAAAGAATTATTTGTAAAAATTAATTTCTCAATATAATTTGTATAAAAAATAATTAGGTGTGCTGCTTGCTGGACGACAAGTTGTGAGGTATGTATATATAAAGAATATAAATTCATATGCATAAACATAAAAGTTCAAAATGAAAAACATAAAAACATTCTCACTTACCTTTCATAAATATACCAAGAATCATAAAATTATATTTAACCCATCAGCACAAGAGATTTTAAAAAAAGTATCCAGACAAATGATTTAAAAGAAAGACAATGCTGATTTTAATTTTCCTCTTGAACCCATCAAGGTCAATGCAGGAGAACATGTATGCAAAAATATTAAATGATTTATTGTACCACAATTTTCATTTTTATTTATATTAACAAAGTAGTATATTCATAAAATAATGTTCCGAACATTTTTTGGCGAGATTCCAATACAATTACAAAAATCAAATTTCAGTGGGTCACCACCATGCCAAAATTTTAACTGAACATGGGTGAAGAAATATTAAATTGAAAATGATGAATATAGTAAGTTTGTTTTCTCCTGTGTAATAAAATTTCCATGTAAAAAGTCACACAACCACAAATTTTGCTTCTAAAATTAGAGCATCATGAACTTTTTTTTACTACTACATTGAGTGTTAAAAAACATTAAGTGTAGTAAAATCATGAAATTTTAAAAATTATAAACTATTTTAAAAGTTAGCAGTGGTTTTTTTTTTTTTTTTTGAGATAATCATTTGAATCTTTCCGAAATTTTACATTTTCTTCAACTGATGTAAAAATAGGAATAGGGAAATGAATATTTATAACAAGGTTGTCTTAAACTATAGAATAAGTGATGATGGGTTAATCATAGGAGACTTTTAGTATAATGCAACTCAATCTGACAATTCAATTAGTGAAATGTGTACTTACAATCAAATTAAAAAAAAAAAAGTACAATAGTATTTAAATGGCAATGGCCAAATTGAGTGTCAAATGCAAACAAGCTTGGAATTCAGTGTAGTAGAAATTTCACAATATAAATCAAAATATCATTATGACTATAACTTTTGAACAATTGATTGAAAAAAGAAAATGTTTTCACATAATACTCAGTCTCACCCGCATAAGCAACCAAGCCATCTTTTTTTCATATAGAAAAGAATCCAATAAAATGTATAAAAAAGAACATAATAGAAATATTAATATCCAATATTATAGCTGCCATAATGTAAAAAATTAAAAATAACTACAATATAAAAATCCTTTTGTGAAAAAGAAAGAATTTCAAAAGGGAAAAATTAATTTTCATTATTTTGAAAATTGTTAGACCTTAAGTATAAGAAGTGTAATTCAACAAAAACCAAAAAAAGGTTGATTCTACTACACTTTACAAGCAGCTTACCTTCATCAGCATCAGAAAAATTTATTAACTAGTTCTTACAAACTGACCAGGAAAAATAATTTAAACTTTTATTATTAAAAATTATTGAATTTTCACATATAAATAAAAAAAATAGGTTTGAATGATAAACAAAACACTGCATGTTATATTCAAGAACTAATACAAGTTACTGAGTTTGCACCATCTGAAAGTCTCCAATTACATTTTTGACACCAGAAATTTCACTATTAATGACATTCTGAATAATTTATAGAGCATAATGAAATAATATTTATAATTCTTCACTTATAACATTACATATAAATACAAATAAAAAATAGTAAAAAACTTACACAAATATGCACGTTCTTGTTGCGGATTCAAATTGTTAGGCAAAACTGTTGGCAAACCCGGAATGAAAACTTTTTCTTTTTCATCACCTCCCCAACGTGATCTCCTTTTTCTCTTGCGCTCTTTTTCACGTTCAGATTCATTTTTATCATTATTATTACGGTTATTTGATGACATCCATGAATTTTCTTCAGGAGGCCATTTTGATGATTCTAACAAAAGATCATGCCATTCAGACTCAAGAGTAAAAAGGTATGATTATATAAAAAAGGGTATTTAATAAAACTCAAAAACTGAAAATTGACTCTGTAGACTACACATGTCATCTTTGGTTATTCTTTTATAGATTAAGTATAAATAAATAATTTTGTTACATTCCTAAAAATATAAATGTGATAAAAAACTAATATAACTGAACATTCTACATAGTATCTGTTTCACCACAAAACCTGTTATTACAATAAAAAAAGCAATAACTTATTAAAGCACAGTTTATTATCTTGCCAATTTTTTCTAGACATGCAAAAAATTTGCAATTTTTACTTTGAATCCATTTCCCCTTTCAGATTAAGAACCTTATCAGATTTTTAAAAACTAAAAATGAACCAATCAGTTTAGAAAAAAAACACAAAGGTTTTAGCAATCTGCAATGGAGTCGAGTTTACAGTATTCTGCTGATTCAATGAAAACCTTGCACCAGCACATCAGAATTTAAATATAACTATTAATTTAACATAGAAACAACAAAGGTTTCAGGACTGCAATGACTAATTCAATGGTTTCTACTGGGAAAGTAAGGAAGGGAGACAAAAAAAGGTTCATCTGCAACCTTAAAATCTAATTACGCCTATTTTAAGTTAAAATACAGTGGAACCTTGCTTAATGAGCACCTCTCAATGAGTAATTCACATAATGAGCAAAACAAATTATAAAAAAATGGCTTGCGTAACAAGCAACATTTCTCATAAGAATTGACGAGGATAGGGGAAGAGAAGAAAAATCCTCCCGGGAAAAAAAAGAAGAAAAATATCTATAGAAATGAAACAAAATTATTAACCGCTTAAGGACACGAGCCAGGTTAACTCTTTCTAAATACCATAGGTTTCAAAATAAATTCTATATAATAGAAATATCCAAAATAATTAATATTGGTCCTTAAGCGGTTAAAAATCGAGAATGATGTGCGAACGGGGCTGATCTGGCACGCACATATAGGTCTACATCAACAATGGCTACTCCAGCCTATGGACTAGCAGGTTATTTCTAACTTTAAGAAACTCTACACTAAAGCACTCTTCGAACGTTGTTTTGAGGCAACTGAAGGGAAAAATCTTGCTCTCAAAGTTTTGGAAATATCTCTTCCACACTGTTACCTGCCTAAAGATGATCGAAAATGAGTGGGATGGGATTACCACGAGAACCCTCACTTCATCCTGGAAGACCAGAGAGAAGAATTACTATGAAACTTCTTTTAAAACCAAATGACTTCTATTTTTGAATTGTCTTGTCAATATTTCTTCTGCATTAATACTATTTTGCTTGCTGAAAACCATACGGCTTCACAATGGAAGCAGATGTTATTTTATTCAAGTTTAACAGATTTCTCATGGAAAATGTTATATGCCCTTAACATGTTATTCCACCACGAAACAGCAAGAGACCGTGCACTTAGCATGTTCATCCTCTGAAAAAATTTCGTTATATTTTTAATTTACAGATTTAATGAACTTCCTAAATTTAAATAAAACTTCAACATGTTCATTCACTCAGCTCTTCAATTATCAATGGCCTTTTCGGCTGTTCCATAAGTCACGCAACTTCCATGTCCATATAAATTAAAAGAACAGGCTTTTGTAAATATAAAGCAAATTAGATAAAATGATCCATCTAAGACTGAATCCAAAACCTGAATCTTGGTTTGACTTAAGAACACGGTGGGGTCCGCCAAGTTGACTTTTTTTTTTTTCGCTAAATGTGATATCCCTGTTCATTTTGTTGGCAATCCTAAAACTTTGCCAGAATTTGCATATAGTTCTATCTTTCTTTAGCCTTCCGTCGGTTGGACTATGTGGTTTCTTTTTTTTTAGTCCTAACACGTTTTTTTCTTTTCCTCCTGTTTGGTTCAGTCCAGGTCCTTCCGAAATTTTAGTTATGTTTTCTCGTGATAAACACCGCACAGCCGAAAGCCAAGCTGGTCTGTTTGATTTAGAGTACTTGTATGGGTTGAAGAAAGATGCGATAGATTAGTGTATGGAAATGAATCTGATTGCGAAAGAGTATGTATGTCCAACAGGTGGTGTGAAAATGGTTTTGACAGAAAGGGATGGATCGGATGGCTATAGCTAGGTTTTTAGAAAGTTGGTGTGAATGCTCATCAAGTTAGAAGGACTGCGAGAAAGGACAGTTGCATCGATGAAAGTAAGTTGAGTATACCCGAGATTTTTATCCTCACATATTAGTGGGCTGTAGCCCCCCACTTTATGTAGAAAAATTATATTTTTTCAGTACAATATTTATGTGTTTAATACAACATGTGATCTTGTAATTCCTTTAAAACTCGCTTAAATTCATGTAAAATTTCATACAATTTTATGTATTATTTGCCATTTTCTTCAATGGCAGTCATTAGAATCACTGCCACCTTGAAACCATCCAACATGGCGGATATTTAGCGAGTTTTTGAATGGTTGGCGCGATTTTGCCAGTTTGGCAAGGGACCGCACCATGTTCTTAAGTCTTACCCTGAATCTTAAATCCAGCCAGATTCAGTGAACACACAATATACTCTCTATTATCCGGTTTGCGGATTATCCGTGCTCATTCCGGATTCGCAAAAAAATAAAATAAAAATATTTTCACACTTATCATGCATGTAAAATCGATGTTGATGTTCGATCGAGAGATTCATTCCGTGAAACTAGTGAGCCGTGATGGCAGAGGCTAAAGAATAGATTTTTTTTTTCTTCCTCCACGTGCAATCTCTACTGGTTCAACCCCCAATTTTCCGAGAAATGAATCATCAACTTCCTGCTAGCTCGTTCTAGTACGAACGTGCTTCTCTCTGACACGACATTCATTAACTTCGTCTTCTCTCACTTTCGCACGTGTTCCTTTAGTTTTTGTGTCTTGTTTATTGTCAGTTAGTATCGTGAAATTTTTTACTGGTAAAAATGAGTGGTGTGAAACGAAAGGTTTTAAATGTTAAACAAAAATTAGAAATCCTTCAAAAACTTGATAATGGAGAATCAACTAGTACTGATGTAGAAGATGTACTAAATGAGGGAAATAAAATTTCTCATTCTTCTGCTCTACAATCTGTGGAAACTTTGTTAGATTATATGGGACAAAGAGGATTTGATTAAGGTGACATTACTGCGGTTCGTAAAATATGTGCCAATATACGACAAGAAATGAAAAAACAGCAGAAGCAAAGATGCATTGCAGATTTTTTAAAGCATTAAATCTTAAAAGGAAAATTCCTAGTTTGATGTTATACAGCATGCAAATGTAAGAAATTCTTATATTTTTGTACTGATGTTGATTTTTCCTTTAATAAAAAGTTTTCGGATTATCCGTGTTTTTCTACTGTCCGTGCGATCCCTCCAGGTGATTAATCCAGATAATCGGGAGTGCACTGTATAATGCTCTAGCGAGACTACCTTTAGTCCACTGCTCATATAAACAAGAACTTTTGTAAATAGTAAAAGGTGACGTATAATCACCATTTGTATAAAAAAGTATACTCTACATCTTTCTGCAATTGTTCAATTGCATACATGTATTATGTGATGATTATGGCCAAAAAAATTAGACTATATCTATAATTAATTCATATTTAAACAATATATTTCTAAGTAATTTTTGAACAGTGATGCTGACCACTTTACTCCATCTTATTTAAATTACTATAAAACAATATCTATAATAAATTCTGCTTTTCTGTTAATGAGGAAGTATTCATGAGATCTGCATAAAGCTTCCCACACAGCCAATCTGAAAAGCTATTAAACAAAATTTAGGAGAAAAGTTAAGAGCTCCAACTTCAAACTGCTGCACAAACACACAAAATAACTCCGGCACTTTTCCGTTAACCGGGCGTAAATGTTGACAATTGTGAACCAAACACGAGCCAAGTCGCCAAGTGAAGCGATTTTCCGTTAGCCGGGCGCAAATGTCGCCAATTGTGAACCAAACGCGAGCCAAGTCGCCAAGAGAATGGTTGTAAGAAATTTGGGAGAATTCTACATTATTTGGTGATTTTTCGCTTGCGCCCGGCTAACAGAAAAGTACCATAACTCCTTTCCAACTAACGTGTTGCAATTAGTATAATTTTGAATATTAAACTTAGTTTTTAACTATTAAAAGCTAAAATAAAAAAATTACATTAATTTTAAAAGTCATTGCAAAGCTATAGCTTTTTATTTGATGCATGACCACTTCATCCCATCCGACCCTAACTTGGATAATGTGGAGTATACAGTGCACACCTACTTCGTTCCTCTTAGGATCGCCAAATCTTTGCCCGCTAAGAACAGAGATGAGAGAATATTTGTTTTGGTTACGCAATGATGTTTTTAACGAGTATCATGCGCACAAATTTATCTTTTCATCGGTGTTTTGAGCATCACGATATATTGCACCTCATTTCGATTGGACTGTTCAGTTCATCTATTCAATATGATTGGTCGATTCATTCAAATTTGAATAAAACTTTGTTTGGAATTCTTTGGTTTGAATATCAGTTCAGTACTGTGTATGTTATTCTGTGTGTTTCATTTCTCAATGAATGAGCGAAGCTATTAATAATTCGCTATGCTGAAAGCGAAGCCGCTGATGTTTTTTAAGTTAAAAAAATTTGCACAGTACACGCTTGAAATGCCGCAGGCATTGCATGCAGAAATTCTGGTTTTCAGAACTTTTTTTAAAACCTGGATTCCTAACAATCAATGAAAAAGCGTAGCTACTAGTTTCCTGCTATGCTTAAAGCGAAGCCGCTGATGTTTTTTTAAGTTAAAAAATTTGCCCGGTAGATACTTGAAATGATGCAGGCATCGCATGCTCAATCTCTCCTTTTCAGGTGACGCATGCGCAAGAGAGCAATAAAAAGCATACTGCACATCCAAAACAGTATTTGGCGACAGCAAATGAAATTGTGCCAATTAAAATTGGCAAGAAGCAGGCCGGCACCGTAGACTCCAGGTTTACCTCTGGGTCATTCCATGTCAAGTGATCCAGAAAAAAAAAAATTGGTTGTTTGACTATTTTATAATCAAATGATTTTTTGTATGTTGATTCCTACATCATTAGTGAGTCCAAAAAGACCACTTTTAAATTTTTAGCTTTCCTGAATTCCGATGGCAGCCATTTTTGTTTTTCAAAATATACTGATTTTTGCATTTTTAGGGGTTTGCGTTAACTTATATTACTCGGAACTGGTGAACCCGAGGTTGATGGAACAAAAACCAGTTTATTCAGAAAGATACAGCCTTTATTATCTCCAGTACACATTTAAGGAAAATTGTATCCCAAATAGCAAAAATCAGCTCAAAAGTTTAACTTTAAAATGACAATTTTTCAATTTTTGAAGGCATATAATTCCTAAAAGGAATCTATTCTCCACATTACTTTTGTGGGGATGTGTAGCTACCTTATTGTACTATATTTACAAAAAAAATTCAACCCCGAGATTTGCTTCTTTTAAGAGTTACGGGCTTTCAAAATCCAAAAGTTTCAGAAAAATTCGAATTTTGACACCTTACATTGTTGGGGCAAAGTTTAAAAATCTGAAATTTTTACAGATAAACCCTCTACAGTGTATTATACTGCTGTAAAAATTTCATGTTTGATATTTATCCACAAGTCAAGTAAGAGGACTTTAAAAATCCCATAAAAAACGTATTTTTTGCCGAAAATGACGGAGCATTAATTTGACCTAACATTTTTATCATCAATAAATTATTATATGATCTCAAGTAATATTTGTAATTAAAATTACAATTCAAATTAATGTAAACTATCAAATTAATTCTGATGGCATTTATATTTTCAATTAATGCACCATTTGGTGCATTAATTTTACTTCATATTTATTCTGTTAAGTTATAACAATATATTATGTCATGCTTCTATTTATAAGATAATCTCTTAAAAAGCAGTAGGCCTAATATACTTATTCACCAAAATATGTGAATGTTCAGACCTGTTCACAAACTTATGCGATAGACTTCAACAAACCAAAGCAAGTCTCCAGCGACCATACATTAACTAAATATTGACACCAGCAGAAACGTTTGAATTTTGTCTAGAACATTTAAAAGGAATCACCTTCACTTACATAAAAGATGAAGAAATCATTCAACATCATAACAATAAACTTCTTGACCAATTTGAAAACCCTGTGGCAATTACTGGTACAAGGAGTTTTCATTGTTTTGTTCCTGTGACAGAACGCTGCCCCGTGTGCCTGATGCCATTACGTTTGTTCCTGTGACAGAGAGTAACCTGAAGTGCTTCATTACTTCACAAGCTATGGAATATGAAATTCATTCCACTAAAAAAGATGTACAAATAACATTTCACATAAGAGATTCTATTGCATGCATATATGCTAGTGAATGGTGCCTGACAGAGGGGAATGACATTAGTGATATAAATAAAGATGTGCTTCTAACATTTCATCATCCCCGCCGGACCAAGGACAGCTTTTAAGAAAAAGAAGAAAGAACCAGACTTGGGTGCCAATGAACAATATTTTAAGGAAACTAAGTGCCTTAGAACTACAACAACTACTGGAAGGACACATAACATTTCCCAAAAACTAAGTGAAGAAATATCAAAACTTCTTAATGAATACAAATCAATGTAGAACGATAAACCTGACTCGGGTGTATAGTATATCAATACTTTTGTCATGTGTTATTTGTAAATAATATATCAATACTTTTATTTGAAGTTTTAAAGTGTTTTAACAATGGTAACCATAGTAAAAACTGTGAATGGATAGAGAAGCCTCAATTATACTGTGGAACCTGAAGCGACCATGAAACATTCAAATTTTTCAAGTTCATGATACATTTAAAGTGTGCACAAGCTACTTCATGTAAAAAATGTAAGTTTATATGTAATAGGTAATATTACTTGAGGTCATATTATAATTTATTGATGATAAAAATAATACTTAGTCAAGTTAATGCTCCGTCATTTTCGGCAAAACATACGTTTTTTACGGTATTTTTCAAGTCCTCTAATTTTACTTGTAGATAAATATCAAACATGAAATTTTTACAGCAGTATAATACACTATAGAGGGTTTATCTGTAAAAATTTCAGATTTTTAAACTTTGCACCAACAAAGATATAAGGAGTCAAAATTTGGATTTTTTTTGAAATTTTCGGATTTTGAAAGCCCGTAGCTCTTAAAAGAAGCAAATCTCAGGGTTGAATTTTTTTGTAAATATCGTACATTAAGGTAGCTACACATCCCCACAAAAGTAATATCAAGAAAAGATTCCTTTTGGGAATTATATGCCTTCAAAAATTGAAAAATTGTCATTTTTAAAGTCAAACTTTTAAACTGATTTTTGCTATTTGGGATACAATTTTCCTTAAATGTGTACTGGAGATAATAAAGACTATCTTTCTGAATAAACTGGTTTTTGTTCCATCAACCTCGGGTTCACCAGTTCCGAGTAATATAAGTTAATGCAAACCCCTACAAATGCAAAAATCAGCATGTTTTGTAAAACAAAAATGGCTGCCATCGGAATTCAGGAAAAGATAAAAATTTAAATTAGTCTTTTTGGACTCACTAATGATGTAGGAATCAACATACAAAAAATCATTTGATTATAAAATAGTCAAGCAACCAGCTCTGGATCACTTGACATGGAATGACCCCTCTAACTTTTCCTTAAAGAAAATTATACTCATTTTGTTTTACAACCGTAGCTTTAGATTATTTATAAAGCATTTTTCAGAAACACTCTACCTTTCGACACTGAAAAAACTGTCCAAAACGATTCTATCGAAAAGTTCAGTTTGCAAGAATTGTCACTTATTTTTGACATTTAAATATTAATAACTAATTACTTTATGTGTTTAATTATGAGACAACATTTAACAAAATGAAAATAGTCACCAAACATTATGAAATGAACACATTGGTGAAGAAAAAAAAATTATAAATATGCTCTATATTTTATAATTACGTAAAATAAGACATCCTCCTATATTTTTATTACTTCGGCTATTATGAACGGAATGGAATAAAAAAAATATTTGTGCAGTGATTTTGCTCAGTTTAGAACTATATATAGGGTTGCCATAATTGCCAAGCATTGATATGGGACATTTAAGTGCTAAATAAAGAAATCATGAAAAAAAGTGGGTTTATTTTACTCTGTTAAAAATGAATAAAGTTTAAACAATCTAATAAAATGAACACGTAGAATAATAAAGATGAAAGGCTGATTATTTGCCCAGTCATATTTTGAAATTTAATTTTCTTCAATCACATAGCTATAAAATTGGGCACTAGTCGTTTTAAACTCATAATGAAAAATCTAATATGCTTCAGTTGTCTCCTCCGACAACCTGTATCTTTCGTCTAGGGAGAAAACTGGACAAATAGTAATACGGGACTGAAGAAGTGAAATACGGTGACAGTCCTGTATATACTATGTCAACTACATATACAAGATAAAAAGTCGGGTTGTTTTTTCAAATTTCACAGAGGATGCAAAATTAATGAGATGGTGATGGTGCAGTGAGCTAACAGAGTGCTCGAATACAGGGTTCATCATATCCGGACATAGCTATTGCTGGAGAAAAAGTGGGATTGCAAGTAGTTACATAACAAACTTGTAAATGCCATATTAATTTATTAAATCATAATAATTTACTGTTGCTTAATATGAAATTAATGAGAAGACATCTTTGAGAAAAAATTATTCACATATGAACATATTTATGCAATTCTGAACCAATTTCTATTTCATTGAATTCGGATTCACTATTGAAACTTTATCTAAATGAGTGCAATTTGTCCTCCAAAATCAAATTAACAATCCTTTACACAGATTATTTAGAATACCATGCGAATTTCAAGTCCGTTTCTTGTTGCTTAGCTACGTGAATATAATAAGAGTGCACTTTCCAAATCTTATATATTTTTTTTAATTTTTACATACATTCCAAGATCACTTGCAATCAGAACCGACGGGTTAATTTTTTGACCAATCATACAAATTTTACTGGCAGCTGAAACTGTCGTCAAACAACAGAAAAGTTTTCATAAAACGAAAATCGTAGAAAAAATTTTAGAATGTGAATTACAGATCATGAAAAGGATATACCTTTTCCACAAAATGATTATCAATTTTAGTAATCTTGAATCGATTTTATGAAATCTGAAAACTTCCGCAGATGAAAATTTTGCAATAAAAGAAATGAGAGAACAAAATATAAGCGCCTACATCTCACTGAACAAACGTGAAACTTACATTCGCAAACAATTTTAATAAAGCATAAAATCAATCAAAATGCAATTAAATGGAAAATGCTTACGATAATCATACTCGTCCTCCCGACTTCTTTTACTACTGTCAGATGATGTCATGTAACTAGGTTTTAACATACTAGACGTCTTATTAGAAGATCCTAACATTGAAGGATTAGGACGCCCAAGTGGTGTAGTGTTAGCACCAGATGTTCTCCCAGACATATCATAACAAGTCGTAACACAACAGGAAAAACTAGCTTCGTACAACTTTTAAAAAGTGGTGATAATGCTAACAATTAGAACAACTAACAATATTTCATATTAAATAAACTAAAAATTTATTATGGAAATATCTAAAGAAATGGCGTGTACTACGAAAAACTCTCGCCACAGAACAAACCAATCAAATCAACAAATCTTTGCCTTGTTGCCAAAGGCAAGGAAAGTTGTAAATGAAAAACGAGTTCAAATGAACGTCATCATACCAAAAAAAATAAAGAAAACTCTGATATTCGGATTCATTAATCACTTTTCCACGTCAGTTCTGTATAACGAGCATTCTTCAAATTTCTTTATATTTTAATGAGTTATATAATCTCTTAACAAACATTTGTCTTAAATGGTCTCACCTCCGATAGAAGAAATAGGGATGACGAATATTTGATGAACTATTATTTACTACGCAATATCAAAAAATCACAAATACCAGTGATGTATTGCTGTCAAAAAGGTGTGATTAAATTATTGGTAATTAAAATGTGCGTAAAGTGTTTCAAAAATTTTATTTAAAAAATCGTTTCTTTTTCTTTTGCAAAGTTTTAGTTCTCTGTTCTGTCAACATATGGCACCCTGAAGCTCATTTCCGGTGCTTAAAAAGAAGATTGTTCTTTGTGCCACGCTTCTCTCCCTATCGAATTGGCATTTCCTGTGAGTCACCATTCTTGTTCTCTTATTACAGCTCTTTTCGACTACAGCTCTAACGATTAGGGGTGTACACACACCAGCGATGATTTGGTTTTACGGAGCTCACGAACTCGGTGGTTCACAATCTCCGGCACATGATATTTGTCACCAATAGCCCTGGCTGAAAAGATGAGTTTAACTGGATTGGGTCACTGGTTCCTGAAATGAATTTTGATTAAGCTGTAGGAAAAAAAAAAAAAAACAGGATATGGTTAGTTATGTCCGATTAGATGTCTCATTTACTCGGATTCATTCACTTCATACATTCAACCTTTCACTCACACATGCACACAAAAGAAAAACAATATTTAGGGAATGATTAATGAATTGCGAGATGGGGTTTTTCGTTACCTGATATAATTAGGGGTGTATAATCCTCGATTTTTTGAGTAACAAATATTTTTGCTATTGCTATTTTTAAATATATATTACAAATAACTGTTATTTCAATCACACGTTTAATTTTCAAAAAGTCTTATTAAATATAAGTAAAGTGTTCTAAAAAATTAAATAAAAAAGTATTATTCACTTTTAATGTACGCTCTATGTAGTTTTAATGTTTAGTTCTTTATACTGTCAACAGATGGCGCCAGCAAAAATTCTTTTGAAGGGGTGTTCGGAACGTCTAAGTGGGGGGTCACAATAGTAATCAATCAAGACGTCCTTTGACGTCACAGTTTCCGGTCTTTTACCAACATTCATATTGCTACTTCACAGTTTCTGACCTATCTATTGCTATTTCACATTTTCTGACCTATCTATTGCTATTTCACAGTTTCTGACACTTTGTAGTGAAGAGCCACAGATGAGCAATTCGATTGTAACACGATCAAAACCGATAACTGCTTCCGATGCTAGCTTATGTGTTGTCGTAACGTAACTCAAATTACTTGATTTTTGAGTTGAATGGAAATAGTTTTTTTTAATTGATTCTTCTGCAGTAAATATATTTTTGTTTGTAACACATGGTATATATACTTTTTAAATAAATTACTGATAGCATAACGTGCTATGTGCTCTCTGTTTACTTTGGAATTAGCTTGCAAGATCAAACTTATTTTTGATTGGCGATCCTTCTCCTTTTTTTTCTTGTTGCCGATTTACCCATTATTCAGATTTAAAATGATGGAATGAACAAATAACTTAGATTTAAAAAAAACACAAAACATTCTTTTTTTTATTCAAGTGCGTATACACATTATTTTTTTTTGTAAACTAATAATCTGATCAACGAAACATAATGCAATCAGTAAGTATTTAGCTATTTAGACAATCTTGGCTTGAGTTTTGAATGTAAACTTTTGTTTATTTTGCAGAAAGTATATACTTTAGCTACAGGGGTGGCGCCAAAGGGGGGGGGGCGGGGTCGGTTTGGGCAGATTTTAAATTGTGTAATATTGTATTGTAAGTAAAGAATTGCTTCACAACTGAAGTATTTCAAATATAACTGCAAATAAAAATTGTATAGTTTTCCCCAAAAGACTAAACAGAACGAAGAGAGTTTAGTTCAATTGCATAATTTTTTTTTGTTCGTATACTTGTTTTATAAACTGCACTTGCTTGGAAGAGAAAAAAAAGTTGTTTTATAATGTATTTGCACTGAGTAACATACAACAGGAAGATCAGAATTACTCTCATTATTTGAAATTGAGTTGATAATAAGGATGAGTTGATAATAACACTATACTAAGAATGAAAAGTTTAGTTCCAGCAGACAGCATAAGTATTCCCTGTGTATAAGTGTTTTGTTTTTTGGATACTTTTTTAAATGAAAATGTTTGTATTTTTGAATAACTTATTTCTACTATAAAAATAGATCGTGTGTATATTTATTTTATATTGTTCAGCTTGTTTTGGTTTAGAAACTCGGAGATAAGGTATGGAGAAAGAAGAAAACCCTGTTTAAACCCAGCTAACAAGATGATCTGTTCACTTGTAATGGCATTTTTCTAATTGCCTTACATTTTATTAGATTTTCTTGAAATAACTGGATGCATCTCAATATAATTTTCTCATATTACTGTATTTCAATCAGCTAATAGTATTTTTTCTGAAGAATTCCTTTAAATGTTTCATAATTATTGATCTTTTCTATATATATGCCTGCTTTATCAAATTATATTGAATTTGCTTACCTAAGAAAAGTTAAATGTAAGAAGTTGATTTTTTAAAAAGTATATTAAAGAAGTTGAAGTTCCATGAATTAAAATATTGGCTTTATGTGGAAACTTCACAACTCTGTTTTCTATTCATTATATGCTTTTATTATTTATATTTTTATATAAAATATCTATGTTTCATTTAATATATATGATGCAAATTGAAGTATTTTATTTCATCATACAAATTTATGAACCTGCTATTTTATAGAAGCAGAATGAAATTTGGAATTCCCAGATGACTATACATTTTTTCTCACACTAAATATTATGAAAAGAAAAAAATATAAATAAAAATTTAAATTTTCTTTTTCAAGTTTAAGTTAGCAATCTTTTTTTCTATTTTATTAGCACTGAAGTTTTCAAAAGTTTATTAAGCTATTGGAATTATTATTTTTATTTTAATGGACATTTTTTACATATTAAAGCAATTTTTCAACCAGAAATTTCATTTCTATGTTTTGCTTAGTAATAAAATTTGCTGTTTTCCATTTAAATGTGTTTTTTAGAGTTTTCATTTGCAATTTTATATGTATTTATGCATATATGCATGTAATAAAGGTGAGTACATGCTATAAAATGTTTCATTTACAAAGCATCAACCCAGATAGCACGTAAGTTCGCAGCAAGTTTGATTTTGACTTGATATTGCCTTGTCATACCAAATCTGACGCGTCAAACTTGAAGCGAACTTGTGGCAAGTTCACCGTGACAACTAGCGCCACCCTCTCTTGCAAAACCCATTTCCTGCAATTTCGCCGTGACAAATAGCGCCAGAAAATTTTCAAAACAAGCGTGATGCAAAGATAGCACAAAGACATAATTATCTTTGTCTCTGTTTTAAAAAACCATCCGATTTTTAATAGTATCTCCTAGACAATCCTTCTTTTTATTAATTCAATAAATCAATGATAATTTGTAAAAAACTAACTTTTTTATAAAAAAAATTTGAAGCATTTTCCATCTTTTTACTAAATATAGTATTCGAACTTTAAAGAAAACTATATCGACTTTTTCTGAATGTTGAAATTTTAGCGTTTATAAACAAAATTAAACCGAAAAAACAGTTAATGTTTGTTGAAAAATAAACTTATACATTTTGTCCCATTTTAAAGTAATTACTTTTGAACTCTAATTTCATAATTTATTCTACTAACAAAACGTAGTTATTAGCGAAAATCGCTCTCTCTTTGACTTCAAATCATATTCGCAACTCAAAAAATTAACGAAATCAAGAAAATACTTTAAAATAAATCGTATGCGAATCGAATCGAACGGTGTATTAGCGAAATCTATCTTCTCCTCTCAGAGTTTAACTGGCCGAATGGTTAGAGCGCCCGCTTCCCGAGCGATAGGTCGCGAGTTCTATCCTGGGTTGTGTTCGTACTCTGTTTTTGCTATAGTTTGCAATGCAAGCTTGCTGCAAGTTCGTCCTATGGTGACTTCGAGGCTCGCGTTAACTTGCTGCAAGCTTGTTTCATACTTGCACACTTGTCGTGACAAATTTGCAGAAAGCTTGCAGATTTGCAGTGCAAGTCTGCTGCAAACTAAAATTGCTATCTGGGAACATTGCTTGAGAATCATTTCTCCAAATATCTTTTTCATGAAACCTGTGGTAAACTGCTAATCAGCTGAATAGTTTAACGTAACATATAAAGTATTTATTCACCTGTTTACTCAATCTTGACTTGGATTTAGAATGTAAACATGTGTTCCTTTTACGGATTGTATTATGAGCTTTTAAAAGTGATGAGCACTCACATTTCTATGCTTTGTCAATTAATATATGTTGATAATTTATACGGAGTATGTTTTTAAGACATTGTAGCTAGAGATTTTCAACCCTTTTTGTCAAAATATATGGTGAGGTATTTCATACATCTAAAAACTAAAGCAAACCTGCAGTTTTTTTTAAATTTCAGTTTCTAAATTGACAAAACAGTTTTCACAGTGAATTTCCATATAGTATTTATAAAAACAAAATTGACCATGAATTAATAAAGCTAAAGATCCTTACTAATGAAAATGTAAATCTACAATTAAAAATGGCATTCACGTAAAAGTATAATTCTATTTCAGTTACTCTGCTTCAATTTTATATTTGTTTAGTGCAGTTGCCTCAGACAACTTTTTGAATAATATTTATTATTGACTTTTACACTAAGAAAATGTTCAATAAATAAATATCTGTTAATATTATTTTATTAAATATAATAATATTTAATATTACCATCTGTTGTTCATCAGGTCATGTTTTGATAATGATTTGAAATTACCTCTAAACAGTTTGCTTCTAAAAGTAGTTAACTAAATAGTTTGCCAGAGCAATTAGGATTGTAATATATGGTTATACTTCTTGAAATTATTTATTTCTGTATTTAAAAATGATTAAGTACTTAAATGAAGACATCTGTTTTCCTATTCTTGGAGGGAGGGGGGAGATACTTTATCTATAATGACTATTTTCCAGCAAATGTTTTCATACGTATTTGGGCATATTATTTATTATAGGATTTATGCAAAATAATTTACCTTAAATTGATCATGAATAAAGCTTAATATCCTTACTAATGAAAATGATAATTTCCTTAAGAAATTTACCATTAAAAAATTGGCATTCATATAAAGTGTAATTCTATTTCAGTTATTTTTATACAACTTTATATTTGCTTACTTCAGTTGCCTCGGAAAACTTTTAACTGAAAAAATGAGGAAATGTTCAATAAATGAATATCTGCTTATATTATTTTATTAAATACTACCATTTGTACATCTGTTGCTCATCGTGTCATGTTTTGATTGTGATTTGAAATTACTTCTAAATAGTTTGCTTCTAAAAATAGTCAACTAAATAGTTTGCCAGAGCAATAAAGATTATGATATATGGTTATATTTCTTGAAATTATTTACTTCTGTATTTCAAAATAATTAGGTACTTAATTGAAGACTCATCTGTTTTTCTATTCTTCAGGGGAAGAAATAATTTATCTGTAATGATTATTTTCCAACAAATGTTTTCATATGTAGTTGGGCATATTATTTATAGGATTTTTTTCAAAATAATTGACCCTAAATTGATCATGGAAGTTAATATCCTTACTAATGAAACTGATAATTTCCTTAAGAAATTTACCATTAAAAATTGCATTCATGAAAAAGTGTAATACTATTTTAATTATTTTGATACAATTTGATATTAACAACTTACATTTAATTTAGTGCAGTTGCCTTAGGCAACTTTTGTGAATAACATTTATTAATAACTTTTAAATTGAAAAAATGAGATTTCTTTCTAATTTTTCTTTTAAAAAAAGGGTTTTAAATAAAGTTTATTAATAAAAGTTAAGCAAATGGGAAAAATGAGTTCGCATGAAAGAGAAAGTTAATCTGCATTTCAGATTCAATAATGTACTAATTTTTTAAAAACATGCACAAAAACAATTTTTAGCGCTAATTTAATATAATGGGAAAACTATGCATAATTCAGAATGCTAATATAATATAATGGGAAAACTATACATAATTCAGAATATTATAATTTTCTCTAATGTATTTTCAATATCATCAATTATTAACGATTATTCTCATGCATCTCATACTAGAATGAATTTATATTCAAATTATACGTATGTCTAATCTAAGAAATATTAACAGAATGAAATTAAGTACCCAACTACACATGAAAACATTTCCCAGATAGCAATTTTAGTTTGCAGCAAACTTGCACTGCAAATCTGCAAGCTTGCAGCAAGTTTCACACGACAAGACTCAAGTGTGAAACAAGTTTGCAGCAAGTTAACGCAAGCTTCGAAGTCACCATGGGACGAACTTAAAGCAAGCTTAAATTGCAAACTATAGCAAAAACAGAGTACGAACACAACCCGGGATAGAACTCGCGATCTACCGGTTCCAAAGCAGACGGGCTAACCATTAGGCTAGTTAAACTCTGAGAGGAGAAGATAGATTTCGCTAATACATCGTTCGATTCGATTCGTATACGATTTATTTTAAACTATTTTCTTGATTTCATTAATTTTTTGAGTTAAGAATATGATTTGAAGCCAAAGAGAGAGCGATTTTCGCTAATAACTACGTTTTGCTAGTAGAATAAATTACGAAATTAGAGTTCAAAAGTAATTACTTTACAATGGGACAAAATGTATAAGTTATTATTTTTCAACAAACATTGACTGTTTTTTCGGTTTAATTTTGTTTATAAACGTTAAAATTTCAACATTAAGAAACAGGCGATATAGTTTTCTTTAAAGTGCGATTGTTATATTTAGTAAAAAGATGGAAAATGTTTCAAAAAATTTTTTTATAAAAAAGTTAGTTTTTTTACAAATTGTCATTGATTTATTGAATTAATAAAAAGAAGGACGGTCTAGGAGATGCTATTAAAAATCGGATGTTTTTTTAAACAGAGACAAAGATAATTATCTCTTTGTGCTATCTTTGCATCAAGCTTGTTTTGCAAACTTGCAGCAAATTTGCATTGCAAGGAAGGTGGCGCTAGTTGTCACGGCGAACTTACTGTAAGTTCGCTTCAAGCTTGATACGTCAAATTTGCGATGACAAGGTAATATCAAGTCAAAATCAAACTTGCTGCAAACTTACGTGCTATCTGGGTTGTTGGAAAGAAATGCAACCGTGTATATCATAATCCTAATTGCTCTGGCGAACTTTTTAGAAGCAATTTCAAATCATCAAAACACGAGTAACAAACAGATGTACAGATTCAACTGAAATCTACCCAATACTCCGATCAGCTGTGTAGGCGATCTTCAGCCTCACCTCCGATAGCTAAGTCGTCAGTCACATGTATTTACAGAAGTGATGCAATCATTCGAAAACGCATATCACAACAAGAGGGCTGATTCATCGAAAGACAATCTTTTCCCCTCGATAGCAATAGAAACTGCTATCGTGGGGGGAAAAGTGATTGAGGGAAGAAAGCGTGAATCACAAAGAAACGCAATAGGAGGGAAGGAATTGTTGGTATTTGTGGTCTCGCGTTCTAGGGAACAGTAACGTTTCGTGGCGCCATCTATTGTCAGTATATAGAACTATAAACTGAAACTTTGAAAAGTTTATTAAAAATCCAAATTAAAATTCTTCACTTACATTTAATTACAAATGATTAAATCACACCTTTTTGACAATAGTATTCATCACTGGTATTTGTGATTTTTTGATATTGCATAGAAAATAAAAGTTCGTCAAATATTCGTCATCTCTAATAACGATAGAAAGTAGCTGTAATCGTTTGCATCGCCATAATCGATCAAAAACAAATATTCACAGGGACTTAGTTAACTGCTATCGGAACGGAAAATGATCGGATTTGTGATTCACTGAAAAGGGAATTTTGGAAAAGAATATGGAGGCCTTTCTAAGAGGGTGCCATTTTTTTTTACCGAATCAGATAGGCAATAATTTTAGCCCGTCTTTTGATGGCAATTTTCTTCTCTTTTTTTTATTACGGATTGAAAAGAACTTTGGAATGAATAGGGGATAATAGCCTTTGTTGCTGAAAATCCCAAAAACTCCCCAAACAAATCAGGGAATTTTGGACAGTGAACTGTGCTGATGTTAGCTTCCGTGCTTGATGGGAATATTTGTAGTTACTTTAATTGATAGGAAAATTTCTTTTAAAAGTAGTTTTCGCTGCAGGCGCCATCTATCGGCAGTAGATAGAACTAAAAATACAAACTTTTGCAGGAATTATAATAAAAACAAGTGACAATTTCTTATTTAAATTGGTTTTTCAAAACAATTTACGTACATTTAATAAGATTTTGAAAACTCAAAGTGTGATTGAAATCACACTTATTTAGAACAGATATTTAAAAATAACAATAGCAAAAATATATATTTAAAAATATCGTGGATTATGCATCCCTACTTGCAGCTGCTTATCCATTTACCTCACCACACACTCTATGCATATCATTAAATTCAGTTAGGATGCAGATTGCTAATAAAACAATTCTTCAAATATATGAAACTAAGCATAATTTTTGTAATCTGTTCACTCATATAATGTATAATTCAATAACCTGTACTTCATGTTTGTCCTACAAATAAGAATGATAGAAAAAAAAAGGTATAGATATCAAAAAATACTTTAACAAAATATCCATAATATCTAACTGTATGTTTTAACTATAAACGTGAAAAATTCCTATATCAAGAGTCTTAAAAATACGCTGAAAAAATCTTTGTAAAGCAATATTACGTGCCAAAGTTTGAAAATATAAATAAGAATGAAACTAAATAAGAATAACTCTCTTCGGAAAGAGGAAAACCGTAGCCTTCCACCCATCACTTCTTTAAAAGCCCCATTTTGCATGTAAACAAAAATTTAGGTAGGACCTCATAACTTATAGTTTCAAAAATGTAACTGTTGTTAAAATAAATTTTTCCACACAGATGAACTTTTCTTACAGCGGAACAATATCGTTTAAAAAATGTGTGAACAGCCTCTTATCTCTCTTCTTGAAATCTAAAATTTTCTTGCTTATCTATGCTAGCATACTGATTGTGCATTATTATATCCTGGTTAATGATGCGTATTTTCGACCAAGCATGGCAGTGTATATGGCAGTGTGACGCATGCCATATGATCGCAGTGAAAAAAAGCTTCACAACCGCAGACATCAACAGAGGCGGCCCGAGGTAATATTACCAACCGGGCAAAACAACAATATGGCGCTCTCAACACACATAAACAACGTATTTTTTAAAAAATTCTATTGTGTCTGTATACTAAATATCAAACAAACTTTTATATAAAAATATGTATGTGTAACCTACAAATATGACTGAATAATAATATGGTGAGAATTTTTGAACTTCAGATACATTTAATATTATGTAAGTCTTATTGAAACTAAAATAATGAATTCAACAAATTTATTTTAAAAATAGTTTAAGTCTTGTTCAAAAATTAACTGTTATGTTGTTTACTTTGTAAATTGTTATATAAAAGCATAAATTGTTATGTGGTTTACTTGATGAATTTTTTTACTTAAACACATAAATTGCTAAATTGTTATTATCCATAATATAATATGATATATACCTAAATAGTTAAGTTGTTACTTGATGGATTGAAACACTTAAATATATATAATTGTTAAATTGTTAACTTGATATTTAAACACATAAATTGTTATCTTGATATTGTATAATATAATATATAAACACTTAGATATATAAAGCTGCAGTTCATTAGATTAAAAAATTGCATTTGCTAAATTAATTTATCCGTATATATTTCAAGTATCCTTTTTACTAAAAATAAAAAAAAAACAAAGGAAAGATAGCATGCATAAATATAAAAAAAAGAAGAGTTAACCACGTCAGACATGAATGCAAAAAGGAATTACTCCTGAAAAAGACAACTAAAAGATTTATTTATATTAATACACAAAAATAATAATTGACATTAACTTAATTTCTAGACTACATATTATCAGGATATTATTAGGGGGCCCCTTTTCTTAAACTAAAAAAAAATGTTGATCAACATTCGCGAAAAAAAAAAAACACACACATATTGCATTAAACTAGAAACTCAAAAAGTCGGAGAAATCTTTTTGAAATAGTCCTTAAGTTCCTCTCTTGTTTTTCTTATGTAAAGGGGGTGAGAATTGGATGCAAAAATTGGATGCCATGAAATACGTAAAAAAAAGTATCTTGATAAATTAAAGAATTCTTATCTGTTTGGTTTCCTCCTTCATGAATCTTTATACATCATACTAGTCCGCTCCTCCTTTACAATCTAGACGGGGGAACATTACCCGAACGGGGCATTCACATACTCCTCATTTTGGGCAAAACAACTCAGCAGATGTAATTCGAAAAGTCCGCACCGGAACGAAGGATGAGCACCATTTTTTTCTTTTTTCCAAAAAAATCATCTAGCAGCGCGTCTCGATTCTCCAAAATCCTTCTTCAAGTGCCGGGATCAAGGCCCCTCTTCACACTCCGGCCTTGCGTCACCGAAAAAAAAACAACGCCTGATTGGACAAACTTGTTGTCAGGCGCTATTTCAGAGTGACCTTATATCCTCCCCCGCTCGTAATGTGGTGAGAAAGTGACCTTTAACTGACCTCCTGCACGTAGGCACTGGACAATCTTGGACCAAGGAAGCGAAAAAGGAAAAAGCACATTTCATGTAGCAGTAGACAATACTACATTAACTTTTCTTCTTTTTATCCGTAAAATTTCTTTTTAATTTTAATGTTCTGCAAGAGGTCCCTTTCGATGTGATGATTGCAAAGGCAACTAGTCGCTCCTCGGACATGGTGGATTGCAGATACGTTTTTATAAGTTTTAGTTTAGAAAAACTTCTTTCGCTAGCAACTACAATTACTAGGAAAGTCAGAAAAAAAACTCAAAGCCACTGAAAGATTTAAAAAATTTGCAGCAACCCTATTCAAATTGAAGTAAGTTAGAATCTCCAACGGTTGGTCACTTCTTCTGTTCGTATAATAAACATAACTAATATTTCTTTGTGAAGTTGAAAACCATCTAAATTATTATGATTACGTCACTCAAGGCCAAATGAAGGTCTTTGAACATGCCTAAAATTTTATCGTGGTTTGTTTTCTTGATGTTAGATAGAAACCAATTTTTTCATATATAGCGTTTAGTTCTCCGAAGCGTTCCTGCAAAGAGTTGATTGTGACGTCCAGAATAAAAAAATAGAATAAAAATAGAAGCTTTGTAAATTTGCTACAAAATACTAAGGAATTCCACAGAGTCAATACAGGGTTGTGGAGATTTAATAAGAACTAAGTTTTGGAAATGGGTAGTACATAAATCACATAAAATGCCCGCGAATTGATGTTCAGGATTCTGTTTGGACACCTGGATTTTTTTTTTCTTGCATATCACCGATTGAAAGTATCACCGATTGGAATGGATCCCAAAACGTGCTCTTTCATTCAAGGTTCTGCACTTGTAATGCACCATACAAATCTTATTACAAATGCCCGGCGTGACTTAAGTCCGATGTGCAGTCTAAAATTATGGAGCAATATGCCCACTTCGAAGCTTCCTTCAGAATTTGTTCCTTGATTTTGGATCCAAGTAGCCGTATGATTTAATTTTTGATAATTTTTTCTCGTAATGAATACATGATTCATTATACGTTGCTCTTCTCAAATGGTCAACACTAACGACGCAAAATTTTCCAATGAATGCAAGTAACTTTAAATAGTTTCCACTGTTTTTGCCATATAAGAACATCTATCTTACCTCTTTTTTTTCTTTTGGAAACACAACCAAGTATACTAAACGTTTGAACATTTCTTTCCAATGTCCAATCTTCATTTTTTTTCTGATTTTCAGAATTTATAGTCCTTCCTAATCTTAATTTACTGAATTCCACGCAAAGATGGTGCGCTTTCACATGTTTTGGATATTTCACATATACTGATAACTGTTCGTACGACATATGTTTTCAATCATAAAATCTCGATGCTGATGCTAAGGATATTTGTACAAAATCAAAAAGACGGTATCAAAAACAAAAAATTGCATTCACAGGAACTTCCTGATTTTAAAAGTAACTTATTATGTTACCGTTCTAAAAATTTTCTAAAATTGAAAATCTGCCTTCAACTTATGTTTATAGACCTTTTCTAGGTTTAATATTTTCTATTTTGATGCATTTGTTCATCCTGTTTTTTTTTTCTTCTTTTTTTGCTGCTATCCGTGCCTCTCTCTTCCTATTAAACGAACCTAATGTTCCTTTTCTCAGTTATTTTAGCGAAATAACACAAAATTTATTATTTTATAGGTTATGACCAGGGACGTGGCGAGTGTCTCACATCTAGGGGGGTGAGATACAAAAAATGCCGACTCTAAAGATGAAATGTGCCGACTTAAAAAACTACTGCTTTTTATGCTGTCTAATATACATAGTATTCAAACTGGGATGTATAATATCATTTTCGATAATTAAGAGACGTAATATCCAGGGTTCACCAAGGATAAAATATTTATCTTCAAAAATCACACTAAAAATATAAAGAAAAAGTTTAGCTCAGCAAGTTAGAAGAATCGGCAAATCGAATCATTAGCAGTAAATACTTTGTATATTCGATAAAATATGAATATTAGTACTTAATAATTTTTAACTTCGCATGTGTGAAACAAAGTATACTTCCTCATTCATTATTTTGAAACCAGATATGTAGGGCAGCTTATATAAAAATTCCAGCCGAATACCTTAGAGATTCAGAAAGTTATCGGCATTGTAGCGAGCAGATTTCAGTTTCACTCTAAGAGAAACTAAACGATGAGAGGTTTTCTACAAACGTATGCTTCTTTAACTTGATTTCCGAACAGTTTTATTGAATATTATTAAGAATGAATATGCTGAATACCCATGCATACTTTATAAATTAAGCACACAGTTTAAATTGCATTTCGATTATTATTATTATTATTCAAAGATTCAAATTTATATAATATCATTTCTGAAAAAAACCTCATCATTTTGCTTCTCTTGGAGAACAACTTCCATTCTTCACGCTGCAATGCCGATATCTTTCTGAATTTTAACGGTATTCAGCTGGAATTTTTATATGAGTTGCCCTGTATATCTGGAAATACATCTATATTAGGAAAGAAGAATTATATACATTATTTCTCACATACACAGTTAAATATTATTTACTACATATATGCCCATTTCCTTCACATATTCTGCAAGTTTCGTGTAATTTGGTTATAAATTTTGCATGTTATAAGCAGAAAAATATCTGAAAAATTTGTGCTTTTTGAAGAAAACCATATTTCCCCCAAAATACGTGGTATTTTTTATGAAAACGTTTATAAGTATTGCGCACAATAAACAAAACCATGAAATAAAGCTGCAAATCATTATCAGGTTTCTGTGAAATGGGTTGAACCCATATCACTTTCTAATATGTCACCTAAATGGACCTTATGCACCGTTTGGGTTCGAGAGTATAGAAAAACAGCTGTGGAGGAATAAACAAAACGATCGGCCTATAAGTGACTCAGAAATAAAAGCAGTTCTGAGTCAGCTGCTTAAGACTGACCAATGGCTGCCGCAGGCAAGTCACGTGTCGGAGGATGTGACGTCACATTCATAAGGTCCATTCCTTCGTAACCAAAATTTTACTGGAAAATATGAGTTCTGGCGATTGCACGTTCCACGATGTTCAATAATTGATTGTGAACCATTGTACACTAACTCCAAATTTTTCGCATCTAAAGAATTATGCTTAGCTTTTGGACACCAGTGTATAAATAATATACAAACATATATTATATAAATAATAAGTATAATAACCAATCCTTAGGCGATTAACATGTAATGTCACTACACTTTATTCAAACAAGTGGAAGATTGTGTCTGGGAGTGGACCGTAAGAGCTTCTTCTTTGGTGATTTTCGATAAAATTTAATTTGGTTGAAAATAATATTACATGCGAGATTCATTGCGGCACCATACACAATTAAAAAGCTTAGAAATTAATGACACAGAGAATAAATGATGCGCTTGAGAAGTATTCAGAAGAATTAAATTCAGTGAAGAAGGTGTGGGGCCCAATTGGAAACAATTTTGCGGGATTGTTTTCTCTTGACTTCTTCGTATCCTAACGCAATGCTGTCCATTTGGTGCCTCGTAGTATAGTGAAGAGAACCAAGAATACATTTTGGAAGCATTCCTTTCTTCCAACTTGTACCAACATTTAATAAATATCTTCATTTTATTTATTTTGTATTTTTCTTTTACAATTTTCACCTACCCAGAACAGGAGTGGAGTTAGAATCTACCCGATGGTTGGACACGGTCTACCCGACAGGGGGGGACAAGACTGCTGTACGGTGGAGAGGTTCTCCAGATTTTTATTTATCTACTAGTTGAATACCCCGTTGGATGAAAGGGGTACAAAAATTTTCTCCGACTGGGGGCAGAGCATCCCCAACAGGGGGTCCTGGCCCCCTCGTTCCCACCATTGGAGCTACCCCTGACCCGCAAGTAGATAGACAGATAGACCGCTAATCCTTTGCTGTATTTTTTTCAAAATTTAACATAGATCTACGATTCTAATGCTAAAACGTAAAAGCTAAATTTCATCTATCTAACTGGTTTGCGTTGCTGATTCATCGTATCAGCATGCACACGGGCGGACAGATAGATATAGGGAAGATTAAATTCTTCAAAACTTGGTAGAAATCTACAATTTTGGCGTTATGACTGTATACCAAATTTCATCCTTCTAGCTCGATGTGCTTTTGGTTATGGCGTTTACAGACATATATGCATAATTCCAAAACCATTTTTTTCGGGTTTAAAAAGTTCTGACACTTGAAAATTCATTTAAATCTCGTGATCGAATTTTTTTTGACTATTACAATACTTTTCCTTTTTATATTTCGTAAAAGAGAGAGTTAAAAAAATGTAGCTAACTTAAATCGATTCAATTTTGCACTGTCTGGTAATGGCTCCCAGGGCAAGTGCCCTACCTTCCCTACCCTAGTTACGCCACTGAAATTAGAGTTAATTTCTTCAATACTTGATTTACGTACATGTGAAATTGAAACTCGACTTAAGTACATCACAATAAACTCAAAAATTTAGTGTCAAGTCAATGCTTTCTTTATCTACAATGATGTAACAATGATCAAATACTCTTCCTCCAAAACTCATAAATATGAATTTTGGAGCATTGCATGAGAGTTCCACATTTTATTTTTATTTATTTATTTAGAGAATTCTCAGGAAACTTGCTTAATTAGGCTCCCGGTAAAACAGTAAAAAAGACTAAATCCTTCACGTCTTCGTCTTTTTAATTCTTGCTTCCAAATAAGAATATAAGCAAGAACTGAAAAATGCCAGGGTAGTTTTTAAGAATCCGAAAAAGATAATATATTGAAAATTTTGTTTCCTGAATTTAGAAACCTGAAATAAACATTTTCCACCACGGCGCCTCCACCCCAAGACTTGCGTGCGGGCATCAGTACACACCTCGCTACTCCATTTTCCGAGACATGCTCCCTGTGTAACCTTGTGTTAGTTCCAGGATGGGCATTTTCATTGCATTAGTAACTTGTATTGAATTTGTAATGTCTCGTTAGTTCTGTTATAAACGAACTCCAATTTTATTAACCGAAATTTCGTTCTGAATTTCTTATTTTGTTGTAACGAGCTTAACATACACAATTCGAAAAAATGTTTATAGTCTATAAGAAACTAAACAGTATTTGTTCATTGAAAATGATGAAGAACATATTTCAAACAAACTCTTGATTTATTTTTTCAGTCGGCATATATTTCTACTTAAAATAACAACGATTTTTTAAGCAATTTGGCTTCCATAAAATTATTTGCTTTTTGCATCATGATCGAATTGAATGTGTAATATGATGTACATGCCGATTCTGGAAAATCGACAGACATTGAAATTAGCTATAAGAGTTGATTCCTCATCTATACAAGAATATACTTTTTTTATATCTATGGCAAAAAAGTCATTTTTAGCGACGCATTCACATAAGTCAGAAGCGACAAACATAGTTTTGCCGATTTCGCAATCAGGAAATTTTTATTCCGAAAAATAAAATGTTTCCAACTAAATATTGGTAAAATATTTTTCAAAAATACCGACTTAAGAAAAAAAATTAATGTTGCTTTTAAAACAATTGCAGTCATCTAGTATCTCCAATTATCGTCGAATTCACAGAATGAAATATTACGTTCGATTATATTTTTCAAAATTTGCCGACAGACCTGATCAAAATGCCAACTTCGGAAAAATCTGGGGGGGGGGGAAGATTCACACACCCCTCATCCCACCTCGCCACGTCCCTGGTTATGACGTTATAACAATTTAAATTCGATGTTTATAACACATACAACTATGAAAAATAGTAGAGTACTTTAAATTGGGTTTGCGATTATGGGCATAAGCGACTCTCTAGAATACCTAAAAGAACAAGATACTAGTTCTATTTTGGAGGTTGAAAGTTTTAGAACAATGTTCAGAGCTATCAATCATGGTCATTCTTACCGCAACAATTGTCCACAAGGCACCAAGAAGCTTCAAGAAATGTAATTAACATCCCGATAAAATGCTCTAGAATACTACAAGGTTATTTTTACGATATTGTGCGGCATTCAAAATATCAAACAACATCGTGGAGATAACGTACAATAGATTGTGCTAATAAGGATACATTCCTACGAGACTAAATTTGGTGTGTGGTATGTGTGTGGGGGGAGGGGGCAGTGGCGAATTTTGACAATATGAGGTCATATGCGCAAAGTTGTTTTTTTCAGAACCTTAAATGCCTTAATATCTAATGTCGTAAATTAGCTTAGCACTGTGATGCACGGCGACTAGATTTTGAGGTGCCCCCCCCCGAGTCTTGAGACACAAAGCCAGCGCTTCTAGCGCCTTGGTCCAGTTTCGTTTTCTAGAGAAAAAAATCATAGCGCCAAAACTAAAAACAACAGCGCCTTGCAATTTGCACAGTTTAAAGGAAATGGACTTCAGTTGCATCCCATGAAATTTCTTAACAATCGGTTGAATATTTCTTGATTTGTATTAATTTATTTAATTCGTTCCCATTGTTCTCAATGCAGAAAACTGTTGTAATCTGCGCAAAAGTTATACATAGTTGCATAAAATTTTAAAAAATCTGGTAAAGTTTACCAAATGAAGGAAATACCCAGATAGCAATTTTAGTTTGTGGCAATCTTGCTCTGCAAATCTGCAACAAATTTGACACGATAAGAGTGCAAGCTTGAAACAAGTTTACAGTCACCATGCGTCAAACTTGTCACAAGCTTGCGGCGTCAAACTCATTACAAACTATAGAAAGAGCAGAAAATGAACACAACCTCGGATTAGAGCCCTCGACCTACCGCTTCCTAAACCTGTAGCTCTAACCACTCATCCAGCTAAATTCTGAGAGGCGAAGATAGATTGCGCTAATAGATCGTTCATCTATACGATTTATTTTAAACTGTTTTCTTGATTTCATTAATTTTTAAAAATTTTAGTTGAGAATATGATTTGAAGTCAAAGAGAGAGCAATTTTCGCTAATAACTACGTTTTGCTAGTAGAATAAATTATGAAATTAGAGTTCAAAAGTAATTACTTTTAAAATGGGACAAAATGTAAGTTATTATTTTTCAACAAACATTGACTGTTTTTTAGGTTTAATTTTATTTATAAACGTTAAAATTTCAACATTAAGAGAAAGGCGATATCCCAGATAGCAAAGAAGGTTGCGGAAAGGTTGCCATTTCACTTTCCATAGGCTGTCCGCGAAAGCATTAACGCGCAAAGCGTTTCGGAAACCATTGCCGCAAGGTTTACATAGGAAAGATTTTTATGAACTACCTCACCGACAAGGTTTGAACGACAAGTCTGCGAAAGCATTTCTGCACAACCCTTTTCGGAAATCATTCCCTCAAAATTGACGTAGAAAGCTTTTTATTAACCACCTCTCCTATTGTGTGTAGCCCCGTCCGGTATAGTGGTTATTACGTTTGCCTTCCAACTATAAAAACGCGGGTTCGATCCCCGGCTCGGAGGAATTTGAAGTTTTGTCACAATCTACTATCTAATCGTACAAGTAAGTTCAATTAAAAATTAGATTAATCAAATTAATAATTAAGATTTCTAATTAATTGATAACTCTAAAATGACGTCAGAAGAAAGGGGAGAAAAAAGAGGTTGGATCCCTCTGTAGAAGTTCGGCTTTGAAGAGGTGGTGAAAAAAGGGGGGTCGGACCTTTCTTTAAGAGCACGGCTTCGGAGGGGGAAGGGGAGTTCTATTTTGTCCGCTGAAGGAGGGCTTTTAACAACTTTTTGAAAGGCCCGAAACAAGCTTCTAATAAAAGCCTGGGGAAATCTTACTAAAAACCTTACAGAAAACCTTGTTCCTTGTTGACTAGCGAACCTTTCCGCTTATCTTGCCGAAAGGTTCAACCCTTGTCATGGAAACCTTTTTGACAACCCTTTACCCTTGTCGACGACAAGGTTTCCAAAACCTTTTAGGCAAGCTATCTTTGCTATCTGGGTATAGTTTTCTTTAAAGTTCGAGTTCTATATTTAGTAAAAAGATGGAAAATGTTTCAATTTTTTTTTATAAAAAGTTAGTTTTTTCACAAATTATCATTGATTTATTGAATTAATAAAAAGAAGGAAGGTCTAGGGGATACTATTAAAAATCGGATGTTTTTTAAAACAGAGATACAGATTATCTCTAAGTGTGCTATCATCTTTGCAGCAAATTTGTTTTGCAATCGTGGTGTGAAATTCGTCATGATATCTTCATTGCAAACTTGCTTTGCAAGTGGGTTGGTCTATTATGCTTTGTTACTTTGCAGGAAGTTCGCTGCAAAGTTGCCACATCAAGTTTGTCATGACAAGCTAATATCAAGAAAAATCAAACTTGCTGCAAGTGTACATGCTATCTGGGTAGCTTAAAAATAAGGTTTGAGAAATTTTAGTAAAGTCTGGTAGGGTTTTTTTTCATTTTTAGCATTCCAAACATTTGCAATGTTAAAATATATATAATAAATAATTGTGCTATAAATACAACTGCCTCTCAAGACGATTGAAAAGTGAAAGAATTTCGTTAATATAACATAAATGTTATATGAATACCATTAAATTTTAAAATAAACTTACTTTTACGACTAAAATTGCCGCAGTTTCCACAAAAATAACATGAGAATGAAAGGCTCTTCGTTGAAATATTCAAAACATTTTAAAATTAACTTTCAAACGGGGTTTAAGGGTAATGATTTTCATCAGGTGAATTATGTTTAATATTATTTGATATTTATGAAAAATTATTTGTGTTAAGTTTTCCTAATTTTACCGTCCTTGTAGCTGCAGCTGAAGACAGAGCTTGAGAGATTGTCACTGAAGCAACCTAACTATCTTTAAAATTTCAAATAGCGTTTTGCACTGTTCCAAAATTTTCGCGTTTTTGGTATGTTTATTAGGGTGAGACGAAAAACACTTTTTTTCCCGAAATCGCTATTCTAATAGTGCGGAAAGGGTTCTCTCTGGGTTCAATAAGCACTGTGTAAAATATTTTTTGATGGGATAGTATCTTCTGCCTCTACATCGCACTTGGATTTTGAAAATTTGGGTAAAATTGGCAATTTTTACTCGGCCTAGGAAATATAATTATTTTTTCAATATTGCTATTCTAATAGTGCGGAAAAAGTGCCCACTGGGTTAAATAAGAAAGGTGTAACATATTTTTTTCGGTCGAATAATATCTTCTGTTCCCGCATCGCAACTGAAATTTTGCAATTTTTGAAGAAAAGTGCACTTTTTTATGTATTATAGAAATAAATCAAACATGAAAAATAGATGGATACAAACACTATTTATTGCTGTATTGTAATGTACAATTGATTATATTGCCTGAAAATTATTAAATAATCGCTGAGTCACAATATATTAATATAATATTTGTTAAGAATATTGTAACCATAGAATGTTATGACATTCCAATACCAAAAGTTTACTTACACTTAATCAGCAGGAAGAGGCTTGAAATCAACCTCATGGTTGAATTCAGGCATAATTGATAGGGAAAAGAATGTGGATCTAATGAACCCGTCTCTATTTTGAACCCATAAACCTTAGCGGATGCTTCTGTCACTAGCTTGACACACCATCCCAGATAGTACGTACATGTGAAGCAAGTTTGATTTTTACTTGATATTATCTTGTCATGGCAAATTTGACGCGTCGATGTTGTAGCGAAACTGCTGCAAAATAACGAGGCAGAATCGCCACCCTCGCTTGCAAAACAAGTTTGCCATAGGTTTGCTATCGGCTTGTTACGGCGAAAATAGACAACTAGCGCCACCCCTCCTTGCAATGCAAGTTTGCTGTGAAGGTTTCATGACAAGTTCACAGCACGATTGCAAAACAAGTTTGCTGCAAAGATGATAGCACACTAAGAGATAATCTTTCTCTGTTTTAAAAAACATCCAATTTTAATAGCATCTTCTAGACCGTCCTTCTTTTTATTAATTCAATAAATCAATGATAATTTGCGAAAAAACTAACTTTTTTATTAAAAAAAATTTGAAACATTTTCCATCTTATTACTAAATATAGAACTCGCACTTTAAAGGAAACTTTATCGCCTTTTTCTCAATGTTGAAATTTTACCGTTTATAAACAAAATTAAACCTAATAAACAGTCAATGTTTGTTGAAAAATAATAACTTATTAGCTGCATGGCCCGGCGTTGCACGGGCAATCTCGAATAATGGGATATTCCCGGGCGGAGAGAAGTGAGATCACGTGAGGCCTTGGGATTCATATTTTTTCATATGCCCGGCTCCGTTTTTTTCCAACAAATATTGTCTCTTACTTTCCCCAACAAATGTAAATATTCTTTCAAATCTAGTCTTTTTATTACAAATTTTCATATGCCCGCCTCCGGATTATTTTTTTACACATATTGTCTCTAAAGTAAACTTTACGTTCCCCCAAAAACGTAAAACATCCTTTGAATCCTATAGTGTTTAATTAGAATTTTTAAATCCAACCTTTTAATTACCTTATAGTTAATAACCCAGCGTTTCTAGGAATCCACAATTTTTCATATGCCCGCCTCTGTTTTTTTTCCCTACAAATATTGTCACTAAGCTTCCCCAACAAACGTAAATCTGTTTTGAATCCTCTCTTGTTGGATAAAAACTTTCAAGTAAGGTAGTAAAAAGTTCTAGACTTTTTACTACCTTAAAGCAGTTTGATTTGAATGAAAACGCAAGAATTCTTATGCTTATAATTTAAAACAGATTAGCATGATATTTTTTTTGCAAAAGAAAAAATAATACGAAATAAAAACAGAAACGCTAAACGATTTAATAGTACACCAAACGGATAAATTAAACACCAGAAACATATATTTTCGTCTTGCCTGTATTTGAATAATAATGAAAAAAAAACAGAAGCTCGCTCAAAAAGAAATACCAACTTCCGTTAAATAAATATAAAAAATGCAACACCGGATGCGAAAACTAATAATAGGGAAATAAAAAAAAAGAATCCGCCGTGAATGAAATCACCATTTTGCCAATAGATGGCAGCACGTCAATTCATTCTTTTTGACGTTTATAATTAACATCTTTTTAACTAATTACAATTTCGGAATTTAAATAGTCGAAATGGATTCCTTGGATTATTTTCCATCTTTTGATACTTACGGCTAGTTTCAGGATTCAGTGGTTCGTGAGACGATAGAAGGACATACATACGTCTGTTGACGTTCGAATTTTAATATATAAGATACATTTTGTCCCATTTTAAAAGTAATTATTTTTGAACTCTAAGTTCATAATTTATTCTACTATCAAAACGTAGTTATTAGCGAAAATCGCTCTCTCTTTGACTTCAAATCATATTCTCAACTCAAAATTTAAAAAATTAATGAAATCAAGAAAACAGTTTAAAATAAATCGTATAGATGAACGATATTAGCGCAATCTATCTTCTCCTCTCAGACTCTCAGAGTTTATCTGGCCGAGTGGTTTAAAGCGTCAGGTTTGGAAGCAGTAGGTCGCGAGTTCTAATCCGAGGTTGTGTCTGTACTCTGCTTTTGCTATAGTTTGCAATGAGTTTGACGTGACAAATTTGACGCGTGGTGACTTCGAAGCTTGCGTTAACGTGCTGCAAGCCTGTTTCAAGCCTGCACTCTTATCATGTCAAATTTGTTGCAAGCTTGCAGATTTGCAGAGTAAGATTGCTGCAACTTTGCTGCATACTAAAATTGCTATCTCGGATTCCACTGCCTGTGTGTGACATGGGATGTGAAGAAAGTCCCATTCTGGATTTTTCTTATCACGCACAATGGAACTAAATACGGCAATGGATATATTACGGAGGATTGGTGGAGAAGTAATAGTAATTGAAGACCAGTCAATCATTTCCGTATAGTCAGCAGCTTCAAAATTCAATTTTAGTGGGAGAAATACACGTACTGACTTTACATTGGAAGATGACTCTCTAGACTTAGTTATACGTTGTGCAGCAAGTTCTCTGATGTGCGGTCTTTCATCCTTCAACACACACAGCAACATATTCTCAAGATGAGCAAAGAACGAATTTCGACAAATTACTCTATCATCGACGTCCTTGAAGTCTTGAGATAACTACTTGGATGTAGAAATAGTATTCTACACATGCTTAGCTCCATCTTTAAGCGACGGTTTAGACATTATATTAAACCAGTTTGGAGTGTAAACTTCCATAACAAACTCAGTGATTTGTTTCAACTTCAAAGAAGGAGCTGGAGAACTGACATATAGTCTTGGAACTCTGTTCGCTGTTGTCAGCCAGCGTGAATGTGATAATGTACCAGGACTGCGTCTAGCCAGTTCATCAGAACAATTACCCAATCGTACCGCTTGAGATATTTCTAGTAAGTACATTTGATCCTAGCTTAAGTCACGTCTATCAGTTGTTGGTAAATCGTCGTCAATAATTTCGAAAGTTGTCACTGGCAAAGTTTCACATGTAACGAGAGTCTTCCCAATATTACCAGAATATGATTTTAGACCATTTTTTGCCCCATCCAACGTTTTAAACAGATGCCTCAGAGTTGGTTCATTAAAATACAAGAGCCATATTACCCACTGCAGAGGTTTACCAAGTTTCAATTCCAAACACCGAATTACACCGGATTTCCATCCGGTATTAACAGATGTGCCGTCACAGTCAATCGCCAGAAGCTGAGAAAGATCTCTTGTGATCCCTTCAAAATATCCGATAATAGTCGCGGAAATCTTTTTTTTTTCGGTGCCAAATGATGGACTCAAATGAGTAATATAACGTTAACCCGATTCTTCAAAAACAGATTAATGTTCCTCTTTTGCTTTTGCCGTGTATTTTTTAGTATCTACTTTCTCCTCTATCAATGAAGAATCTTTATGACCATCGAAATACAGCCCCTTCAACGGTAATGCCTGAGTTTCACTTAAAGCTTGAAATTTTAAATCCTTTCTAACTTTAGCCTTTTCCCTTCGCAGCTTGTTTTTGTCAACCACCAAATCTGAGTTGTTGGTAGTTATGAGACCGACATCGTGAAGAATACTTGAAGCAATTGCAGACACAGCCCGGTCCGAGACTCCAAATCTGTCGCCAACCACAAAAGTTGAAGGGAGGCCAAGTCGCATTTGTAATGATTTAGATACAAACGGAGTTAATTGTTTGTACTTAGGATCAGTAAGAGAGATTAAACGGTTCGATGTCGATGGTTTGTAAGTGTCCAGATTTAAATCTACTTCAGATATATCTGAAGTACAATCCGTTTCTTCATCTTCATAATCTACATACCCTGCGTTAGGCGTTGCTTGTGTATGATTTAAATATAAATTGTGAGCCTTTCTATCAGCATTATCAGCAATATTCTGAAGTCGTTTTGTTTCATTAAAGTCAAGCGAGCCGATGTAAAGAAGTCTCGGTTTCCGTTGATGTTTCAGGAAGTTATGCTCATTTCGAGTTAATTTTTTAATACGTTTGCATGTGCAATCTTCAAAAGTAATGTCGTGATTTTACCTTTTAACTCTTAACCCTTAAATTACAAGAACAAGTAGCCCTAGTAGCACAAATCGTTGGCATACAGTTGGCCCAACGTTGCCATCCACGGTTGGCCAACGGTACGGATTGGCACTCTTTCTTACGGTTACCCAACCAACCATTCCCCAACGTTGGCCCAACTGAGTTGCTAACTGTTGGGCCAACCAACCATTCCCCAACGTTGGCCCAACCAACCATTCTCCAATGTTGGCCCAACTGAGTTGCTAACTGTTGGGCCAACCAAGTTTTCTATATGAACCTACGATGGCCCAACCAAGTTTCCCTATATGAACCTACAATGGCCCAACCAAAGTTTTCTTATTTTTTAGGTCTATATACACCTACATTTTCAAAAAAAAAAAAAACTGGAATTTTGAAATGTAGGAATTTTGGAAACTTGGGTGGGAAGCAACTATTTTGACAATATTTACATGACTAATAAACTGCTTACTGGAAGATTACTTTTCCTTTTTTTATGAAATTATACATGTATACAAATATATATGAATACTATATTTTTGTGGATAACTTGTAGAAGTTAAATAAACCCATGCAGTTTTGGTGTTTAGAGAATGGAAATATAATCTACATTAATACTTTTTATTAGCATTATTTAAAAACAAATTCAATCAAAAATAGTCTGACCACTTCACATTATCAGGAAACATCAACATGCCTTAACACGTAACCTGTAAACTAAAATTGTCATTAGATGACTAAAATATGAAATTCCATCAGTTCTACATAACGTTTTGTATTAAACAGTGCTGTTATCACTTTAATGTAGCATAGAGCATTTTAAAAAAACAATTCAAATTACATACTTTAAAATGATGAAAGTCAAAGCTTCAAAATGAAGTTTGAAATTGTATTCAGATATTTATAGTAACTTTGTTTAAATTACAAATTTATAATATGCGCCATTATGCACAATCATCAAGATTGGATTATTTACAGAAATAGAAATGACTCAAACATAAAATATGAGCAAATTTCAAAATTCTCTCTCCCCGTGTTTTCAGCCTCTACAAAACTCTTAACCACATGCTAAATCATTACTTCTAGTGTGCATCTCTTTATTAATCTTTATCAGGCAATAACAAACCTTGAGGTAGTGTTCCACTACAAGAATTAGAATATCTCTACAAAGACATAACTAAACTACAAGGGATCATTTAATAGTTTAGGTATCCTTGCAGCAGTATTCCACGTCTTCAATCTTTGCATCATAAAGTTTTAACTGTTTCTGTGGAAACCCACACCTTCACTTAATGTAATCATGTTGTCCCCTCAGTCACGACTGATTTGGATAATCAGTACTGTATACCATCTCATTTGTTAAACAAGAATTATAATTTTCCCTAATGAATACTTTTTTCATAGTACATAAATTAGAATCTAAAGTGTTACATTAGAAAAGCTATGTGAAAAAAGAAATGTCATTTGTCAACTTTAACAGATTTCGTTTTATTTTAGAAATAAAATAGTTAAATACATTTTACTTTGATGTATACAAAATATTTATTGAAAAAATGTTCATTTGCAAAGTCTTTAAAAACTCAATACTTCGAGAACAAATTCAATAATTTAAAATTCATACTTCATGTTTAGGACATATATATAAAAATGTAGATACTAAAGAGCCTAAACCTAAATCGTATCATGAATTTAAAAATAAATTTTAATTATGCCCAGCAAACTGCAAGATGTGTAAAAGCACTTTTTTATATATAAAAACAGCCTTGACTTAAGAAAAGTTAGAAATAAAATTACAAACAATTAAATACATATGTACATTTTATTTATCAGCAAATTAACATTACAATTTATCTACAATTTGAAAAGAAATAAAATGGACATTAATAAAACATTTTTACATTTAAAACATCTAGATCTGGCACTGACATATGCAAGCACAATGAAAAGTATAAGAACTTTAAAAAGTTGCATGGTAAATCAATGAAAAATATTCATATTGCAATAAGGAAAGCAAATAAATGATTCTTTGTTTTCTATATTAAAATCTGGTAAAAGGAAACATTTCCTACATATGTCAGTGGATAAAATAACTTTACTAGATTGAAGAGAATGAAGTTTATAAATTCCTAGCCTACTACTTTCTAAAGGTACTGTATAAAAATTATCTTTGTACAAAAAAAATCACAACACAGTTTAAAGCAATTTGAAGTGCCTACATCTTCAATAGATTTGACAATCACAATATCATCACTTTTAGTCAAAAAACAAGAATCCACTAATGTTAAACTGACAACACAATTATTTTTGGGCAGTCTTATGGATGTGATTTTTCCATCCTTTTTAGTAACTATATTTTTGGATTTAGAAAGCAAGTCTCCGCAAAAATTTTTTTCAAGCCTTTTAGCTACTTGCTGCAGGGGATTGTTTGGTGCACGGACCATACATTTTATTGTGTTACCCATAAAATTCTCAAATGGAAAAGCTGAAAAATTATACAAACAACCAAAATTTTCTACATCACTAACTAAGTGCAAAAGATTATGAAAATTGTACACAAGCAATTCCTTACTGTAACACATAGGGATATTTTCAACAAAACAATGCAGAAGCTCATTTGCATAATTTCTGAAAACACACATCACATTCTACACACATCAAGAAGCTTAACTGACAGAAAAAGCTGTTATTAAGATAAAATTACAACATCCAAAAATTTATATATTCATGTCACTATTTTTTGTTCTGAGATGTCTCCATCCATCTCGATCTTTGCAATAATTCTTACTTTATAAGAAAAATACAACATCAGGAAGATAACTATCAGAAAAGGAAGATAAAATTATGACATCCAAAAAATTACATATTCTTATATAAAATTACAAATTTTTCATTCTGAGATATCTCCCTCCATCTCAATTTTGCGGCATTGGAACCAATTCGTCATCACTTCATAAATTTTGTCAGTGGCATTAGCTGTATTTCTCCGAACAGTTTCTAAAATAAACATCATACAATTAAAACCTTTGTCCTGTGATATTAACATATACAAACCAAAATAAAATAATTTAGTTCTCTTTTACTTTTCGATAACAGAATAAAAAAGTCGAGTTTCAACCACATTCCTTGGAATTTTAATAATACTACATTTGTACATAGACCGAAGCCTAGGAGTAATTTCAAAATCTAACTTATTTAGTATGATTTTACAAATTCATTTACATTTTAGTGTTTCAGCTTTAAAAAAAGAAAAAAAATTAATAACAAATAAAATCCAGAATTTATTTGACTGTAGCTTTGAAATCAATTAAGTACATGGTTTCTAAATAGACAATTTGGAATAGTACAAGGTTTTAACAAGTGACATATATATTTATTATCCATATCTCGTATATTTATTATATTTTGGCTAGTCTATTTTAATAACTTTTTAAAATACATTAGACCAATGGTCGGTCAATGGTTTAATAATTGAGAACATATCTGTTCTTGCCATATAATAATGGTTGTTATTAAAGCATTTTAATTACCATATTTTATCGAAAATCATGACGTTACCACGTTTGAATGTGCACCTAATTTATAAAATAGCAACTAAATTGAGAACTATTTGTTTCCCGTTTGCAGCCATTCGTAAAATTGCTACGAGATGGCGCAGTCAGAATTCAGTCAAGATTTTAAAAACAGTCTTTTAATCACATTAAGTTATTTTTTTATTTCCCCTAACGCCATAAAAAGTATTAATACGATGTTAAACATCGTTGATATTCTTTTTTTTTTTATTTTATTTTCTCCATATTTAAAAATGTATCGTAACCTTCCGCTATTTGTTTACATTCTGCATTGAGACGAATTCAAATCATTCAAGATTTCATTCATCTGAAAACTGCATTTCTAACTTTATTTATTGCAATTGTTTGCATATAAAAAATATAAACTTTATTATAGAAATCAGAATAATAAATAAATTATAATTTCATAATACAAGCATTTAAAAATAAATTTTACACTCTAGGTAGAAAAAAATTACTGAAAAATTGTAACAAATTTCGGATACAAATATTTTCATTCTTCAGTTTGATTAGTTTTTTTTAACTATTAATTCTATAGGTAGATACAAAAATCTCTTTATCTTTTGACAAAAAAGGCTATGTTGATTTTGTACATTACAAAATCTCATCTTTATTATTTATTTAATTGTATAAATTATTATTCTAAATGAAAAACAGTCAGGTTTTTTATTTTTAATTCTAAAGTTTTTACTACACTAAGTTTAATAATTGAGAACATATCTGTTCTTGCCATACAATAAATTTAGAATAGAAAATTCATTAAAGTATGTGATAACCAATTAAGTGTGACAGGTACAAATATTTAAAAGCAAGTTAAATAAGAAAGTGCTAATTATATTATTAAAGTGATAATAATAATAATATTGCTAATAATAAGTAATATTTGCTGCAAAAAAAAACTATAAACAGAGACATTGCTGATTTTTTTTTAACGAATAAAAATACTCCTTGATTTATTTTTGGGGGAGTGAATTTTATTTTAAAGGACAGACAGGAGTACAAAAGCATACATGATGAAGATCAGTACTGAAAAACAACGTTAAATTCCACACACTGGAAAATAATGACAAACACACTATAGGAGTTATAAATCAGTTCTAGAAAACATTGAGGGGGGAAGAGAAGAAACATGTACTTTTTAATAACATTTTGATAATTTCTGAAAAAAAGACTTTCAATATAGTGTATGAATGTCTTTGTGTAAGAAATTAAGCGATATCATAATTTGACAACTTTCATTGAAATAAATACATAGTTTAATTTGAACTCTTTGCTTTTTGTCCGTAAATCGCATATAGCATTTCCATAGTTATTGTCAATGCATTTTTCTAAGCTACCATCATCTCCAAAACCATTTGAAATACTCAAATAATCAATCATTTCTATTTCATCAAAAAACAACCATTCTTGCATGCACTGCCTTATTTTTTTTCAAAACTTTTAGTTAATAAGGATACTAAATTGTCATTTAAACCCTCAATGAGGTGGATGAAACAAACTTGAGCTGCACTAGCAATGAGCGTTATTATTCTCGAAAATGGAAGATTACTATGCAAAAAATTGCTTGTCTATATTAAATGCTTCAAGCTGAATAATCCTGGTTTTTCTTTATACTACGCATTCATATAATGATAAAATTAAAAAGTAATTTTAAAAGGAATAAACACCATGAACTGCTATCAATGTGTAACAGCGAGTATATCAAACGTTTAAAAGGTAAACAAACAAATGGTGGAAGAATACAAACTTCATTCATATGCGAACTAAATAAATCCAAATCATGAATATTAACTATATGAACCCCGTATTAATATTTTTAATGGTATAAAATAAAATAAAAAATAGAATATTCTGATTAAAAAGCTGTTTGTTAAATTTTGAACTGAATTTTGACTGCGCCATCTAGTAGCGGTTCTACGAATGGCTGCAAGCAGGCACAAAAATATAGTTCTCTATATAATTGTTATTTTGAAAATAATGTGCACATTTAAGTGTGAGAACACTGAGATTTCAGATGAAATTAAATAATTAGAATAGTTTAATGAAAAAATAATGTAGTCTCAAAACATGGCAAACGGACTTGAATTATATTGATTTTCGTCCCACAGACTAAAAATGAATGTATAAAAATAATGTTCCAATATAAATATAGAACCAAAAGAAAGCTTATCAATACATTGAGAGGCAGGGAGAAACCATGTACCCATTTGTGCCCAGTGTCGTATAAATATGATGAGAGAAAATGTTTAAAATAATGCTTTCAGTGAAAAAAATGGAAACAAATCTAGAAATACATGTTTTAGATATGTTTTTTCTAACAAATATAAATTAAAAGGGACATCAGGCACTAATGGGTTAATCGGAGCAGATTATTTTACTGTCCTTGTACTAGATTTCCCACCACTACCTTTTAAGCTCCAATATGTAACTTTATATACTAACTTGGAATAATCTTTGTAATCGTTAAATTAAATTACTATCTGCAATATAGAAAAAATAAAAATGCTTTAATCATTGTAGTTAAGATCACAGGTTAATGAGATATTGCTAATACAGATTTAATTGCTTAAATATCCTAAAGACACGCTTATTACAAAAATTTTACATTTGTTTACATGGTTGTTTTTAATTGCTATAGGCCTTGAAAATACTTAAACATACTGTTTTAAGTTATCTTAAACTCCAACTTTGAATTAAATAGTATGATGGTAGAAGAATAAAAAAAAATTCAACACCATAAAATAGTCAAGATCCCTGAAAACAGATTTTTATTAGTACTAAAATTTGACACATTGGTAATTACTTACCAAAGCCTTTACATTTATACCTTCAAGCTTGTCACAACTTCTATAGAATCACAGGGAATCTTTATTTCAGATGGCATTTGAACAAATGCAGATGAATGAGATCACTTTCTCTAAAAATTTTAAAATAGTGTTAGCTGTTTTGGTTAAATTTCACAATTTATCGAAAAGAACAATTAATTTTTCAAACATCATGTTTTCATTGCACAATAGCGAACAACTTTTTAAAGTAACTTGTTTCAAAGCATTTGCTTCAAACATAGGCAGATACCTTAAAATATTATCGAATAAATAAGACTAATTTTCGATTATGCCGTGGCGGTATTCTTCAGCAATCAGAAAAGAAATTATAATAGCAAATCCATAATTTTAGTTTAAAAACTTATTTCAAATAAATAAAAATAAGTTTAATCATGAAATTTAATCAAAAATATTATAGAAATGAATAACTGAACTTACCAGATATTGCTAAAATCCTTCCACCTCATGAGCGAGTATGTCTCCGGAATGTTTACGATTTGTTGTTCACCGGTACGGTTGCGGTTGTATTTCACAGTTATTTATTCCAACGTGAAAACTACGTTGGGCCAACGTTGTTGTTGCCAACCGCATAAGCTGAGATTGGGTTTTTGTTGGCTAACTGTTGGCAAAACTACCCACCGTTTGCCATCAATGCCGACCATTTCCCAACGTTGGGCCAACCAACTGTGCTACTAGGGAGATAACTTGCAAATTCCAAGAATTACAAATTTTAACTCTCAAGTTAAACAAAATTATTCACCAAAATAATACTCCTAAAGGCATTCGGCAAACTTATCAAAAAGTTAAGGATTTATAACAGGATAAAAAAAGTTACCACATTAAGTTGGAAAGAGATTGCGTTGTGAAATGTATAGAATGCAATAACCCTAGGTACTTAGTTATTTGCCAAAGGCCCAGATCATTTTAAGGATGTGACACATTTGTGAAATAACAACATAAATCAGTAATTTTAAATAACAATAAAAATTTATTAAGCTATACCAGTATGATTTTAAATTATTCCTCGTTTAAGTGAGGCAAGTAAGAAATTTGCACATATATAGAAACAATTATACTTCAAAATTATTGCACACTTTGTGAACTAGTTAAATTCGTAGGATTTTACACTTTAAAAGTTTGTGACACCATCATGTTATTGCACACTTTACGAAATAGTTAAAACTTTAAAATTATTGTACACTTTACACAATAGCTAAACTGGTAAATAATAATACACTATATGAAATTGTTAAAACTCGAATAAACAAGAAAACGGTGGGCGACCTACCGGTAAAATTCGTGAATCGTTAATACAAGAAACACAACAAAATAAAGCAACCATTAAAAATGGGGTGTGAGTCACGGTTAATTTAAGATTAATGTTAATCCCAGTACCTTATCACCTTTTAATTCATTTACCAATTTCACCAACATTTGCACATCATAAATTGAAAGAATTTCCTTATCATTTGTTTAGACAAGTTAAATCTCCACCCCCTTTATTTATTCTTTATATTTTTACATCAACCTGATATTAAATATCACTTCGACTAACCAAGATTGAATTAAGCAAAATTCTCCTCTCCAAGTATGATTTCTACCTCCTTCATTTTTTTTATATCAAATTAATTTACGCGACTCAGACCCCATACAAAATAGTAAAATAACAAAAGGAACACCGGCACATAAATACCCTTTTTTTGCAAAACAATAATAATTTCTAAAGACATTGGTTAGTACTTCTTGATTACATGACGTTTAACATACATTCACGTTCCTCTACATTAATTTTTTTTTTCCAGAAATCCTCCCCTAAACCTGAACTAAAAGTTAATGTCCCATCTTAGATTATGGCTACCGAGGTTCGGTTAGAGTTAACCGATCTTAGAAAAATATTAAAAGAAAAACACTTATCTTAAACGCCAGACGACACCATGGCTCGAATCCAGGACTCATGGAAAGTAGAAACACAATACGGCACCGGAACAGCATCCATCGAGAAGACCAAGGAGCCTGGGAGGTCGCAAACCGAGTCCACACTTTTAGAGTCTGAATCTGTCGGCCGAAAACTGAATGTTGAACCGCCCTCTCTCATCTGAGACGCACTGCTTTGAGACTACTCGGGAACTTGTGCGAAGCTCGAGAAAGTTCTTGGATGTGGACACGTCCACGCGCCAGGGCACAAAATGATAAATGTTGGTAATCAGGAGATTCCGCCAATTAGTGGCATAGCCCTGAGCCGACCTCGTTGGACGCTACCGCACTCTACCTGCTACTTTTTTTTCTTAATCGCCGTCCATTTTGCCCAAAAACACAGATCACAGGTTCACCGGCATCTGATGTTTCGAGATAACAACATCGTTTTGCAAACTACATCGCTCTATTTTATGGATGAATCAATAACTGTCCATTTTACACAAGATTTCTGATCTCCGCTTCAAAATCTGATCGATGCACTTGGATCGCTGCCTCTAATCCTCCATCCTACGCAATGTCCTGCGCCAACGCCGAGCCGTTCCGCAAATTCCTGCCCCACCGCTCAGGGATCTGGTCGTCAAACCAACTCAAACGAGAAGAGCCAAAAGCCAAGAGAGCGAATATTTTTCTGACAACCCCCTTAAATATCTGGGGGTGAACCCACGTCATCGTGACGAAAGCTATTGATCAAGCGACCCGTTCTCTGATGGGGAAGACGTGTGATGTCATGCTTTTTTCGCCCCTTTCTAAGTTAGCCATCTTGGACACCTCCTAAACCGGAAATTCAACAACAAGTCAGCGTTCCTCTAAGCGCCCAAAAAAATCGCGATTCACCCAAGCCCTGCTTTGACGAAAACGAGAGAATTTTTAAAAAAAGGAAAAAAACTTGTTAAAGAAAGCATTTAATTAGAACTCCCCATCCTGAACACATAGATACACATAAAAACCAATTTAAAACACAGAAAATAAATTCAATTGAAAAACAATTAAATCCTCACTTAAAATGTATAAAACCCTTTCATTGACACATGAACATAAGGCAAAAAGAGTAAAACAAGAAAATTCAAAAAACAAATTAAGCAAATAATGATAAAAAATGATATTTTACAACAAAAAGGCTAATTCATTTGACACTCCATTAAAAAAAAACACTAAAAATATAAAGCCAATTCATTTGACATATGAATCAGAGAGAAATAAAAACTAGTCAAGTCATTTTCAAAAGTTCTTTAAAACCCACCCAATAGTCCATGTAAAAATTTGAAAGTTCTCTCCACATTACATACATACTTTCCATATGATATAGTAAAGAAATTGAACAGTGCCTCTGAGTGGATTTAGAGCGAGCAAATTAAAAATAAAAATTAACATATCAATGACTTGTAGTGATTTCTTTTTTGTAATTAAAAAGAATATATAAAAAGTGATTTACAAAAACTTCCCTAAAAAATATAGCATCACTACAGTAATACATTTGTAGACCGCAATTTCAAATAACTTTTTGCATACCTCTTGACGAAATGCTTTGATCTTTGTTTGGAAAGCCTTACTGGTATTCTCTCTTTTGTAAGACTTCTTAAAATTGGTATATTTTCCATGGTAGGTATGGATCATTTGCAGTACTCGAGAATGGGTAACAATGGGAATGGTAGTGCTTGCTTTTGCCCATATAGACGCAATTTTAATTGCAACATTTTCCGCAATTCTCGAGAAACTGGGTTCTTTGTTCCCAGTTTTGGGTGCAAGATTTAATCTCTCAAAGAAGCGGCAACGCAGAATATCTTCATATGTAGGAAGATTTATTTGAGAGATATCTTCGGGGCTTCCAAATATCGCACATTTAAATTTGTTCCGTGTACTGATTTTTGATGTCATGTCTATTAACAAATCAATCAAACCAAAAGAACGAAGAACCTAATTTAAAAACTCACACACGACTCCGATTTCATCTCGCTAACTAGTAGCAAAAGGCACAACGAGGTCTTTTCCCAGGCGCAGGCGCACACTGATAAACCCAGTAAATGACACGACAGGACAATAGTAAACTACGACCCAGTAAACCACGCGACACGACAATACGGAGAATGAAATTCCTGGAACACTGCAAACAAGTGCGGAGGAATGTGAATCCCCCCTCCCCTCCTTTCACTTCTTGTATAGAAAGACAAGAAAAGTGCACTTTTCTTCAAAATTGCAAAATTTCAATTGCGATGCGGGAACGGAAGATATCACTCGATCGAAAAAATATTTTACACCTTTCTTATAGAACCCAGGGGGAACCTCTTCCACACTATTAGAATAGCAATACTGAAAAATAATTATATTTCCTACGCCAAGTAAAAATTGCCAATTTTTACCCAAATTTCCAAAATCCAAGTGCGATTCGGGGGCAGAAGATATTATCCAATCAAAAAAATATTTTACACAGTGTTTATTGAACCCAGAACCTTTCCGCACTATTAGAATAGCGAATTCGAAAAAATGTGTTTTTCGGCCCACCCTAATGTTTATGTTAACTAATAAATATTGAAATCGATTTAAAATACTTTTGAAGCCATACAGCGTTTACTTCTTAAAAAGTTGAAATGTACTTTAGATTAAGTATCCGCCCACTTAAATTTCATTTTTTAATAAAATTTTTGAATTAATTGTCGATTGAATTTTTATTAATTCACATCTAGGCCAGGACAAGTTAGTTTCGTATTCCAACAGGTTTGTTTTCCTGACTCAGATATTTATTTTTGCGTCATTGAAGAAAAAAGTGAAAATTCTTCATTAACATAGATGATATTAAAAAATAAAATAAATGAAAATATCGGGGCTTACTTTTAGAAGTGATAATGAAGATTGAGTACAGAAATAATTTAAGGTAGTCTCAAGGTGTGCAAATTTTTTAAACTCACTTTAAATTTGAAAATTTAGTGAAAAAAAGGACGTTTGAAATATAGTATAAAAATATGGAAAATATTAAAATGATCTATTAAAAATAGTGTTGTTTACCTGCCCTGGAATCAGACATCACAAAAAATATAAAATTAGACAGATAAAGAGCAATATGAGACTTTACAGAATGAAATCCGAAGGCTCACTGAAACGCGACTCAAGTGTTCGAAAGTCATGTCTCAACTTTAACCTCCGTGAACCCTCCTAAGATTGCGCGTCTATACAAAAGCATTTATGGCTTTCACGATTCCAAACGGTTCTCTACCTAACCCCAAAGAAAATAAACCCATTTGCCGAACTTGAAATTTCGATTTTTGTCGCGCTACAAACCGAAACTGGACCACTGAGCTGTAAGAGAAACCGCCAGTGGTAGTGAGGAGTTTAGTACATCTCACATGCCTTGATGATATTATTCAGAATAAAAAGGGCCACCGATTCTAAAGGAAAATTATTTGCCATTTTTTCGGAGTTCTCATGTCTACTAAACCATTTTTTTTTTCTCCTGCACACTCCCTCATTGGAGCCATGGGCAGTTGCCCAGCCTTTGTTTGGGCCGCCTCTGGACTTCAAATGTTCTAAAGATCTGCACAGGAGGAATATTCGTACCCAAAACCATGGCAACGTTCTTGCCAAAAACGAGCATTTGCGGGATGTGTTACTTCATTTTAAAGAAAAGTGTAACTGAACCTTATTACATACTGCGGGATACAAATGTTGAACACACACCTTTACAAGATATGAGTGCATATCGATTTAAACGGTTTAGGAAACGCCTATGGAAAGAAGACAATGCTGTGTATTTGGTGGGATGAGAAAGGTGTGGTGCATCATGAGCTTTTGAAATCCGGTGAGACCGTCAAAAGTGCTCGCTACTAACAACAAATCATCAATTTGAACCATACAGTGATTGTCAAACGACCGTAATGGGCCAGCCGTCACGGCAAGGTGATTTTATTCCACGGCAACTCATCATCACCTACGTCCAAACCGGTGAAGAATGCGCAAAAAGATCTTGCCTGTAAAATATTACTCCGCCCAGCCGCATTCGCCAGACCTTGGACCGTGTGATTTTTCACTTGTTCCGGTCGATGGCCCACACACTGTCTCAAAAGCACGACGATGTGGTCCGATGGGTCATTGACTGCTTTGTGACCACAGAAGCAAATTTTTATTGGGACGATATTCACACCTTATGTGACAGATGGGGAAAATGTATAGCTATCAATGGCCATTACCTTGAATAAAGCACTGCTATTGCTTCTCTTCCATTTCTCGTGTCTTTCCATCTGATTTCCGCATTTTTAAACGGTAGATCTAGTATTTATATATAATGCCAGATCTCCTTCTAGATCCAGAAAACCACATCCAGTACTACCTTAAATTCGGTTTTTTCATGTAAACAGCGGCGGCAACTTGCCCCCCTCCTACTTTTTACTGAAAAAAATTAAATATTTATTTCATTTTAGCTGTCTAAAACTAGGAATTATATAAAAAAAACCAATAGTATCCGGGAAAGTAAGCTAAAATTTTTATATCTGTCCCCTATACTCGGGGTACTTTTAGGGGGTCTACAAATTTTTTGCCCTCCCCCAATCGCCGCCATTGCATGCAAAATTTACTTTTCTTCAAAAATGTATGTAGTCCTCTCTTGTATGATAGCCATAATACTAAATGTGTCACTTTTCTATTATCCAAATCATCTCTCCATATTTTTATAGATGGTACATCGTCTCATCAGATGCGATTTTCATTACTCTTTTAGCTCTCCCACCGGGGGCACCATGAGCATGCGGATCAGTAGTGTTCTCGCTTCCCTAGTGGGTATAGTAGAGGTGCGGGATTGAGATACTCCACTCCGAGGACAGAACGCCGCCCCAAGTCTAATACCAATACAGTATCCGTACCGGTTGAATGGACACGGGACCACTCCGAGGACAGGACGTACCTCCTGAAGGAGGGGTTGGGCCATGGTCAGTGAAGGCTATTAGGATTCAATTCTCAGTTCCCTTATTGCTGTTGTGATGACCTTCGTTCAGATCATCCCGGATGCTGTGGCAGGGTGGGAATAGCTTACTTTTGGTTATTCCTTTAGCTGTCTGAGCTTCCTTAATTATACCTTTGTTAGATATTTCTTCATAAGCCAACACATCTTATTTCACAAAAGCTGTCACCATGTTTCTACAACTCATAACTTTTCTTAGTATTTCTTACTTTTAAACACTTTATTTAACTTGCCTTGTTTCATGTTTTTAAAGATGAAATTTCCCAATTGATTTTTTACTCACTTCCTGATGAAACACTGTACACTTGTATGTTCTCAATGACCGTACATAATTTTAATATTTTCGGAAATATCAGTCACGTGATTAATTTTAATAAAATTTTGACCCATGCAAGTGGAACCATCTGACAGTGAATTTGAGAAAAACTGATTTCAATATTTCATAACATGAAAATAATGAATTGTAAATTAAAGACAAAAAATAGAAAATAATTAAAATAATAAAATTTCAACTTTTTAATCTTACTTATAAAAGGCAATGTTTGCGTATGTGTGTGTGCGATGTCCAGACGAATCTATCGCACTTACAGCCATGAAATTTGGCACACAGATAGTCGTAATGGTGCCTGAATGCACCTCGAAGACAGAATTTTAAAATTTAATCTAGAAAATTTTTAATTTAATGTTTTTTGTTGTTTTGGGTCATTTTTGGCACGTTTACGGTCGTAGTATCTTTTCTAATGATCGTTAAAAAACAATCCATATTCGTTCTAATGAAGTTTGTTTTGAACGTCTAACGTAATTTAATGAATTTTGAGAAATTTTTAAAAAATAGTAAGTTTGGCCAACTGAATTTTATTTTTGTTTTTAAATTTGCTGCATCCGACGTTCTCTAATAACACTATTATTCTTAATATTTTCAGTTTATAACTGCAACGGTTCTGTCGGATTAAAAACAAGAATGGTTAAAATATCTTTTCTCGTTTTTTTAAAATTAATTTTTCCCTGGTCAGTTGAAAGATATTTTTCCTCGAACAAGTTTCCTCGCGCAGCACTTCTTCAGAACGTTGCTGGCAATCTTGATTGGCTCATAGAGTAGAGTGCAGAATACGTCATGATCTTCAACTGAAATACTTCGATTATTATTTTCGAATGGGGTCAATTCACGGTCACGTGACAAATCAAAAATGGCGGCGATTAGAGCCTTCTGCGGATCTATTGAGGGTCTCTCTTTAACGTTAATGGACTTTATGCATGTGACGTCACATCCATCGACACATGACCATCCGGCAACACCCAGCGCTCAATCTTAAACAGCTGATGTTGTGTTTATCCTTGTGATGTGCATATCAATTATATGTTGGATGCCAGTTAATAAATGGTTAATTGAATTACATACTCAGTTTGATTTTGCATTTTATTTCAGATTCTTGGTGCTAAATGCAAATGTCCTGGTGGTACAATTCCTTCTTCATCTAAGCATGTTTTTTACTGTGCTTACTTTTATTATTCTCATGTTGATATTCTTTATAAAATATTACCTCATTTAAAGATCAATATTATCAGATAAATTTCCTTTATTTTATTTATACAAAAGAGTATGAAAAGTTTAATTTTTATCTGGAAAACTCTAAGTTATTAATAAAAATGAGAAATAACTTCTTAAAATGCAATTTAAATTTACAGAAATAAGATGTTATATACACAGATACTTTTTTATTTATAATATGTATATTATACATTCTTTTAGTAGCAAATAAATTAGTTTAGCATTGTTATATGTGTAATGAGAAATTATATATAATATTGTAATAATAAAATAGTGTAACATTAACCAGACTAAATATTTTTTATCAGCACTTTCATTTTATTGCATTTCACACAGCAAACCATTTTTAACTTAGAAAGCTTTGTGTAGGATATAACTAAGTATACTTAATACACATCTCAAAATTGCTTTGCTAACTTGGAACACATATAGCAATAGCTTTTAAGGTTATTATTATTCCCAGTCGTATTATACAGCATTGTATTGATAAAAATACACGAATGCACAAATGTTTAAATTAAATTACATACTGTGTCACCAGATGACTTAAAGTAACAAAAAAAAAGAATGTTTGTTTTTTTATTTGCTGTTGAAAAGGAACCATACATCAAAGAAATTGGGTTTGATGATGAGAAATGGCAAGCATTCATGAAAAATTAAGTAACTTTTACTTTTCTATCCCTTTAAAAAATATAATGAAACAGTCTGCTAGCTTTCAAAACCTTCTTTTTGCTGTAATTGAATGTTTTGCATAAATGGTTCATCAAAGATGGTGAGGATGGAAAATACCTATCATATGCTAATTGCATGAACTCGTCACATCCACTGGCACATGTCCCTCAAAGTATAAATGTTTTACATGTTAATTCTAAAAAAAGATTAATTAGAATAATTCTTCAGCTAACAATCTTATTGAAATTTAGTATATTCTAAATTATGTATAACTTTTCGATTGTATTTATTAACACTAAAAATAATTGTTAGCACGTTTTAAAATTATCTTGATTTCTGAATCACTGAAATCTAATTATAGATCAACTTTTTTTTGTTTTTATTGCATGACTGTACAATACATTAAAATCTAGTTATTCAATGTATTTTCTTACAGATTATAAAATAAAATATAAATACTAACAAAGTAATGCGGGGTTTACACGCGAACAGTAAAACCGACAGTAAGAGATGAAGCATGCGCAGAATCATAAAAGTTTTAACCGGGCCACGGCAAGCCTCTGTCCAAACTTGACAGCGCCATCCTACTGTCGGTTTTACTGTTCGCGTGTAAACCCCACTTAAATCTCCTTCTTGCTAGTTAATTTTCTCAAATAAATAAACTATATACCTTTAATGTGAAAATAAGAAAAAAGATTTACATTGATATTTATTTATATAATATTTTCTCACTTTTTTTTAGCTTAATAGCTATTAATAAATGCTATAAAAAGATTTCTAAGACAACTACACTCTTCTGAATAAATAGATAAATTATCAAGTTAAATGAAAATGTGATTAGAATAGGATTTGCATTTGCATCAATTCAATTTTTTAATTGTAGATTTTTTAAAAGGCAAATTATCAAACCATTACTAAAAATGCAAAAATTGAATTGTTCACTGAAGAAACTTAAATGATTGGTTTTAGAAAGAAATTACTAGGATATTGTTGAGAAACACAGTAAGTGAATTTTCAAAAATATGATGGCGAATTGAAATTCAAGTACGAAATGATTTTAATGAAAATTTTTCTATATTATTTTGCCCACGTTGGGTAACACTGTTATATAGTGAATATGTGTAATGTTTCAAATAAAAACAATAAAAACAGGTTAATGCAAAATATTGTTTTATTACACAACAGAGCCCACTTTTCAAATTACTTTCCATGGTTGTATGAATGTTTATTGTATTCAATTTCAGACACAAAAACAATGTTCAGTATGCAAAAAAAATTGTAAATGATATAATTTAAAATTATAACACATAAAAATGGATTGTTTAACTAACGAAAAAGATTATGGTTCCTCAAAATAATATTTGTAACTAAAGTAATAATAATATTTTTAACGCTTCATATACTTTCTCAAACTACAATGGGAAAAGATTACAAACTGAAAATTAGCAGAAAATATTTTTAGATTTTTTTTCCTAATATTTAATATTAGAAGAAATTTATAGTCATCTACGAATTTCAAAGTTGCTTCTACTTTTGTACTGTAGCAAACTCATAAACTGATACGATGAAATAAAAATATTTTGAATGCACATGTATAAGATTTTATGTTTAAAATAAAGAAGAATACCAACCCAAAAATAGAGTTGTTAAATTGTCAGATGAAGCCAATAATGTAGCACAGAGACTTCAAATTTCATGATTTTTTTTAAAACCAAATAATCTCTTTAAGTTTTCTTAGGTAGACAAATCCAATATAATTTAATAAACTAAGCACATTTAGGAAAGGTCAATAATTATAAAATAAATAAGTTATATAAAAAGTACTATAAAATAATCTAAACATAATATGAAAAAAAGTTAAAGATGCATGTATATCTTGAATTATATATCAAGCCACTTCAAGAAAATCAATTACAACTGTGGTGCAAGCAAATACATGCAGTCACAGATGAAAAAGATCATCTTGTTGGCCAGATTTAAGCCAAAGGGCTGTCTTCTGTCTCCACGGTGTACCTTCAAGTGTCGAAAGCAGGTTCAGAAATATGAAATGGATACGCATCCATTTTTATGTTGAATATAAGGCATTTGGAAAATGCAGTTATCTTCATTCACAGAAAACAGATTTGTTTCATCATACTAAAAATTTATATGTAACTTTACAGTGAATATAAATTATTAATGCATGCTAAAAATAACATGCATTAATAATGAATTGCATGCATTATAATAACATGCAATATTATAACATTATAATACATAACATGCATTAATAACAAATTATTAATGCATGCTAAAAACATATGTAACTATAAAACATGTAACTACTAGCTAAATTTTTATTGGTTTTCATACTTAAATATAATAAAAAAATCAGTAATTTCCAAATACTATTATTATCTCGATTTCAGAAAATCCATTATCAGAAATAAATTTTATATAAAATAAACAGTTAAATATTTTCATATTGTAAAAATACTTTATATATATAAACTAACAGTTTTTACAAGTTACAAATAGTAGGTAAACTACAAGTTAAAAACAGTAGATACCAAGAATACAAAAGAGATGATGCATCATGTTAATAATAAATAGGGTCAGGTGGGGTAAAATCGGTCGTGGGGTAAAATGGGTCATTTTATAAATAACTCAATGTAAATAAAATTGAAATTGATTTTTTAAAAACTAATATTTGTAATATTATTTATCAATATGTTGGCAACATTTTTCATTTTCAAAAAAGTTAGTTTCATGAATATTCCAACAGAAGAAGAATTGTTTACAAGCTGTGGATGGTGGTGTGCAAAATACATGGTTTACTAACTTCTGAAAATCCCTATATTTTAATAAATAACAGTGCAAATTTGAAGTATTTTCTCATAAAAGAAGTTTTGGAAAACATCTCAAGCCAATCAAATACGAAAAATATTAAATATTTTCTTTTTCATTTCAATCTGTTTTAGATGGGGTAAAATGGGTCATAGTTAGGCTTAGCTGATTTTTTTTTTGTATAGGTCTACTGCAGTAAATTTTGTTAAATTTAAACTATAAATTTAATTTTAAATTGTTACCTATAAACAGTGTTAAATTTAAACAATGTTAATTTAACAACTCTATCACCTGTACATTCAAGTGCCACTAAAGCTGCTATTATCAATTCTAAAAAGAAAAGAGAAAGAGTCCAACACAGAGCTAGAGAAGAAATGACAGAACCCGATATAATTGAACGTCTTCATGAAGAACAATTGGAACGACTGAAAAAGAAAAATATGAACTTCGAACTGCCACAGTTAAAACATGAACAGAAAAAAATCTCACTCCACAACAAATTGATCTGATTGCAAGATGGTCAAGAATATAAGTGAATTTTAACCTGGAAAATGGGTAGTCTATGAAAAGATTTGTTGGTCAAATGACGCATATTGATGGTGCTGATATACATGTGAAGTATGTAAACAAATCAAGAATAGGGGATTTTTATGTTTTTCCTGAAAAAAGAGGACATTGATAGAGTAGAAAAAACTGATGTTGTAGAAGTTTTAGAAGAGCCATTTTGCAATAACCGTGAACAATACTACTTTAAAATTTGAATATTGTATTGTTTATCAGATTATGTAACAGACCACCTTTTTATTTTAATGTATTTCCTAATAAATATATTTTTTAAGCATCATTTTGCATTTATGACCCATTTTACCCCAAGATGGGGTAAAACGAGTCAAAGCTATTCAAGCTAAGTTTAATTAATTTATAATTAAAAAATAATTGTTAAAATTACATAAAAATGTCCAGAAGGAATGTAATGTCAAGATGCAATTGGAAAAAAATAGGAAAATTGTATGATTTTATTGCTACAAAACTTTGAATGTGAAAATAGATAAAAAGTGACCCATTTTACCCCACCTGACCCTAGTAAATGAAACAATAATATAAATAGAATACAAATCGGAATAAGGGGGGAAAAAAGCCAAGGACACTTTGCTAAAAAATACTACATATAAAATTAATATACTGTGAAATTACTAATTGTAATATACAAATTAGGGTAAATGTGGAGTTTACGGTACCCAACGAAGTAAGTGGGTACAATAAACTCCACATTAACCCAAATTAGGTGTCAAATTATTATATTCAACCATACTGGAGAACAATCTTTAGAAAAAGAAAATTAAAGTTTGCTCGCACAAGAATACTAGCTATGAGGAACCAGGACTCCAAACAGAGAATTAAATAAAAAAAAAGTAAAATATGAATTTTGAATAATAAAGCATAATACGAATAAGTAAATAAGAAGAAAGCAATACGAATAAAATACTCAGATCAATTAACTAAATACCAAACACATATAAAACTAAATAAGGCAAAATTAAACTGAGGACACTTTACAAAAACACACTACATCAAAAAATTATATCCCCCATACATATAAAGGTTAAGAAAACAGAATAAAAACTAATCAAATTTACTGATCATCAAATAGCAATATCTAAGAATTAAATGCACCTTTTTAACATAATTACAATAACAATTAATAGAAACTATCCAACAAAAAAATAAGTACAAATGACAACATCCAGAAGAAAAAAAAAAATCATTGTTAGAAATTTTCATTGGGATCTATAAAAGTATTCATTTTTAGAAACAACTATTTAACATTAATTAAAGGGTTATGGAAGTTACACAACATGCAAGTAATAAAAAAATTAGATTTTATATTGTGTAGGGGATAGGTCTCTCAAAATATTTGTATATTTTGATTTGGGATATAGCCCTTTCTACTGTTACTCGTACATTTGATATCTTTTAATAAAGAGCTCCTTATCCGATATACTACCACAATATAACGGTGAAATGAAGCTGATGGTCCCTGACGGCATAATGCCTATCATACCTTTTAAAGTATTTGTGTTTTTGTAGAAACTGAAGGTCATTTGCTGGACTGTTAGGTTTCTGTATTGGAAACTCAGTACAGTCAACAATGACTCTACAGTCTCTGTTTTCAGAATAGAACTGCCTTGGCATTGACTCGACAACTTTTGATTTCGAGGGAAATATATGTAACAGTTTAAGCTTTTTGTAAAGAACTGTCATTACGAAAGTAAAATATCTTGAAACTGTCGAATCAGAAATTTCAAACAAAACAGATAAAAATTCATTTGAAATTCCAGTTCTTAATTTTACAAGAAACAGGAAAAAAAATATCAACAGGTCGCTTACAGAAATTTCCCGTTTGAAGGTCCTCTTCAACATTCAAAAAAGAATAAACGCAAGAAAACCTTTCTTTTGTGAAACTTGTTAGTGCCTTCATCTGAGTGTCATTCGATATATTCTCTGGGATGAAGGCCTTTTTCCCAAGGGAATCTTGTAATTCTTTAAGCTCATCTTTTAGCTTAGTCATCCTGTCCGAAACATCGGTAAAAGTCTCAGTCTGTGATGAAACAGAGTGCATTCCACTGTAATCAGAATTTATGTAAGTTCTTTCAATAATTCATTCTTTTATATTTACATATTAAATTTCTGCATATGTATTTATTATATAGGGTAGATGCTCCAATTTTGGCCACATTCGATCTGTTTTTCCAATAATTAACTAGTAATTTCAAATTAACTAATAAGAAGCATTGCAATACTTTAAACAATCCTTATTTTACTATTTTCAATTTTACTATTTCAAAAGTGGAACACTACATGTTCTAGTTTTGGCCACATAACTTCATTATTCTGTTTTTAGCCATTACATAAATTTAAGAATATCTGGATGAAATAAAATAAACTAATTTAGTTTTATTTCTAAAATAAAAGCAACTGATTTAGTTTTGTTCCTAAAATGAAAAGTAACTGATATAGCTTTGTTTCTAAAATAAAAGTAACCGATTTAGTTTTGTTTGTTTTCATTTTACATAGTAATGACTCCAATTAAAAATAAGAAGGCAGGTAGTATTTCATAAAAAAAAAAAAAATACAACTCACCATCTAAAGTTACTAATGCAGTTAAGGCCATTCAAAATGGAATGTCAAAAACATCTCTATTTTGAATGTTTACCTCACATTTATGTTAGAAAATTTCAATTTGAGGAACCTGACTCGAGTGATCAGGAATATTCTTTTATATGCAGGGATTGCTCGAATTTTAAAAATAATTATCATGAATTGGATTAATGTTGCAATTAAAAATTATAAAAATACATATTTGTGGATACTGTTAATGAGTATAATACTGCAAATTCTTGATTTGTAAGATTTTTTTAAAAAACTATGCTTGTGCAATGCCTCTCCCCATTTTTT
>BGPR01001526.1:186802-238282 GCA_013235015.1 Araneus ventricosus
CACTTGAACAGATATTATCCGCCTTCAATGTCGACATTACTCACATCCTTAAATTCCCAATTACGTTGGATTGCTTCAATATAAAGTGTAAAATCCACATACATTCTTTTCTATTTCAAGATAAATCGTTACCAAAAACTACCATTGAATCTCTATTTGACGACACTATTCGGACACACTTCTCCAATTTTTTCCTTATTGCAACAGATGCATCCAAATCTCAGCAGATTACTTCCATTGCTGGCACATCTAGCACGAACTCTTTTGCATATCGACTTCAACATCTTAACACTATTTTTTCGGCAGAGGCTTTGTGTCAAGCGCTGGATGAACTTCTGAATGACGAGGACAACTTACTCCTTCTAACAGATAGTCTTTCGGTGCTGCAAGCACTCGCAAATTTATCTATTAAATCAAATAAAATCATCCTGAGACTAGCTGCTAAGATCGCTACAAGAGAAAAATTTCACCAAAACATCGTCCTCCTTTGGACACCTGGGCATGCAGGTATCAAATGGAACGAAAAAGCCGACAATTTGGCTAGACGGGTTACAGAGTCCGATCTCAGCATCCATTGGGTTACAGTCGAAGATATCATCACACAACTAAAAGCCCTCGCAGAAAATCAAACTGATGCTGCGTACCGAGGAAGTAAATACTATGCAACTCTTGGTGATATTCCGTCCATCCCAACCATAGCACCTTGGTTAAAAAACAGAAGAGAAGATATTATCATCGCCCGCATAATATCACGCATGATTGTAACACCTGCATTGCTCCACAGATTTGGTCTAAATGACAATCCTCTTTGCTCAATGTGCAAATGCGACAACTCCATTGAACATATTCTGCTCTACTGCCGGAAATATTCCCTCATCAGACAAGCACTCTGTCACCGCCTCCATGTTAATCTCGATGATATCTCTACGTTTAAATCCTTCCTCTCAATTATCTGTGCCTCTCAGCACGCCATTCGTGCACTTTTTTCACTGCTTAAATTTTTTGACATTTGCTGATCTTTTCTCTCTGTTCTGTTTTTGTCTCATTTGGTTTCTTGTTGTCGTAAGCTCTGACAGATTGTTGTCTCAAAGCTTTTCTATTTCAAGCCCAACCACGCCTTTCGCTCCTTTCAATTGAAGCACAACATTATTCTGTCCCTTTCTCTTGAACTGTTTTTGACTCTATTGGATACTAGGAGACAAAAGCCCTGGCAGCTATAAGTCTCAAACCCTACAACAAATTCAAGTTCAAGTACAACCTTTTCAGGCATTCCTCCCAATGCTAAACTTCGACTCCAAAGCGTGGCAAAACGCCGATACATAACTTTCGGCAGGGTTACGCAATATCTTATGAATTCAAAACTCTTTCGCCTTAGAGCCATAAGCAAAATTTTCACATGGCACACAACTTTTGTTTGCGTGACCCCCCCCCCCCCCCCACAACACATTAACAAAAATTTTAATGCAGATTTGCATTGATCCCAAGAATGATTAAATTTCATGCCGAAAAAGCGGAAATCCGCGTTTCCGCGGAAATGTGTCATGTCTGTCTGTATTGTTTTTCTACAGTTGAAATGTCATTATCGCGAAGAAAAATAAATGTGTATCTTGTTTTGTTTTCAGAACTTTTTCATGTCTATGTGGGCGTTTTTTCTTCTTTTTTTTCTCATTTTGTTGAATTCCTGATTCCATGGGCAACACAGTGCACATATTGCTGGTGCACTAATAAAAATATGTTTTGATTAAATTGAATCTTTTAAAGCTAGTCTGTTTACTACCTTAAAATATTATGGTTTGAATGAACACACAAGGAATTTGAAGGAAAAACATGTATTTTAAACTTTCAAATGATATATATATACAATACAATGATTAATGCCATTAATACAAATCTGTACAATAAACATTCAAATAGACAGCTTTCCTACTATAGATTAAGCTGCAATGATCAATGCTAATCCAATGCTTGCCTTTAAACAATATTTTTTGTCCTTCCTCCTATTGCTTAAATAAAAAGGTGTTTTGGGGAGCCAATCCTGGAGGAAACTACATAAAGCTGTCCATGAAAAAAACTCTTACATCAGTGCAGAAAAACTCTTACTTCAGCTATTCAACTTCTGACTCTTACTTCAACTTCTAGAAAACTAACTTTTCATTTTAAATTTAAACTTTCAAGTTACACATTTAAAATACATCTCACTATTAATATTTTTATACTTACTAATTACTTCTTGATCATTATCCACTATTTCAGTTTATTCAGTATCTATAGATTTCCTTATTTCAAAATTGTCTCCATCCATCCACACACACACCTCTCACCTTTACTCATATATTAAGTTTGTTTTTTTTTTGAATAATCATAAGTGTTTACTTTAAAAGTAAAAAATATTTGCAATAAAAATTAACAAAAAACATCAAGTGAAATAAAAAAAAAACTAACAATTCAGTGAGCTCAAACTGAAAGACAGATGCTAAAGTCTTGCCATAACCTACTAGATGTATTGAGAAATGAACACAATGAAATTGGTTTGAATTTCATTACAAAGATGAAAGGCATTGTTAAAATTATGCTTAAAAATTGCTTGGAAATGAAATTAGCATCACTGAAAAGTTAACTTTTTAAATTTTAAGGAGGGCATAAAAATCTTTTTTTTTTTTTTTTTTTTGTATGATAATTTACACTGAAGCTATAGCAGAAAAGTGTCAAAATTTCAGTTAATTCCTAATGAATTGAATATTTAATACACTTTTGTACTTTGAAAAGTTGACAGTGTTATTTTTCTTGTCTTAAATAATAATCATCCCTGGTTTGGTTGAAATTGGTCCTGTGGTTTATTTGGCAAAAGATGTGGAACAAACATACCCACAATGACTTTTATATGACAATGACTATAGTAAGATAACCCAACCATATTAAGAAAAAAAAAGTGTGAAAATTTCCAACAGAAAGGAAGAAATGTAGCTACTTTATGAAAAAAGAATAATGGTCAGGCTTAAAATTTTCTGTGTTACTATTTATAAAGTAAGTTTAGAATTCACATTTAGCAGGCCAATTATAAGTCTTTAGTATCATATTTAATGTTATTTAAGCCTAAACTGTGGAATTAATACAGAGAAAATTTGTAACAAAAAAAACAATTTTATTAAAGTAAGCAATCATTTAATCTACAAATGTGATGAAATAAATCATTAGTACTTTTTAAAAATAGCTTTTTTGTAAAAAGTGTATCTCATTATAATAAAAACAAAATATGCTCAATAAAACTTTGCAACAACCAAGTAAGTAAACAAACCAAGATCTAGAACTTTTTTCTTTACTGAACATGATGATGAAACTGTCTCACTCAATCATGATACAAAAATGTTTGATGTTAATACAATAATTAAAAATAATCTGTCCTTCACACCAATTTCTTGGCTTGGAAGAAACTCTTCAGATGTCTCATCTGCCAGAATCCCATGAGAAGAAGGATGGCTGTTTGAGAAATGGACCACCAAAGCACTCGTTGGTTGGTACTCTCGCTGGTTTGCCTGAAACGCTCCTCACGATACTAAAAGAAAATAACACTACTTAAGATTCTATATTTGGCACTTAATATGAAATTATACTTTTTAAAAGTGTTTAAAGCATTCATATCTTCATTATCATAAAAATATATATCAATATCAGTATATCTAAGTAAACAGACAGGTTTCAACAAAATGTGAACTTTTAAACTACTATGAATACATTATGATAATTATCTTAATATTGCTGCTATATCTTAATATAAATAAAAGTCATTGTGGGTATGTGGCTATGTTCCACACCTCCTCCTAAACCAATGGACTGCTTTCAACCAAATTTTGTACACTTGTTATTTAAGACAAGGGAAAGATACTTACAAACTTTTCTAAGTCCAAAAGTTAAACAGGCAGTTAATTAGAAATTAGCCAAAACCATTTTAACGCCGTAACTTCGGAGCAAATTGTCCGGCAAAAAATATTTATATACCATCTTGCAGTTCAAAATTTTACCTTTTCAATGATACCAATTTTATTTCTGTAACATTCTTCCTTCAATTTTTATTCATTTTTTAAAGTTTAATAATTTTTAATTACGTGCTGACGATTTTGAAATAATGCAAATTTATAGTTACTCTGTTACTAGGCAATGGTTAGACTTTGAACTAATTTACCTTTATTTCTGAGAATTTTGCTTATTTTTATAAATATCTACAATATAAAGCAGAAGATATATGTATCTGTCTGTCTGTCGGTCACAAGACTCCTCCTAAACGGTGAATGGTAGCAACATGAAATTTACACACGACATTCTAGAGCATATTTCTAGGTCAACGGTGCTATTTCCAACTTTCAGAGTTAATTAGTTCTTAATATATTTAATTAAATAACAAAAATTAGCCATTTTTAAGCCTAATGCCTAGACGTTTTTGCCAATAACTTCTGAAATATTTCCTAGACAACAATTATTTTTATGCCAATTTAAAGAGCAGAAAATTATCTTTTTAATGCTATTATTCCATTGCGATGAAATGTTTTCTCTAATTGTTATTAAGGTTAAAAAATATATTTTTAATGCAATTTCTAACAATACTTTTTATTATTACAGAAATAAATTCAAGCCAAATTACTGTTTCACATGTGGGTTTTTGCCAGTGTTAAAGTTAATATAAGAAAATATTGCTTTCTTTGACCATAAACAACAAAGGAGACTTTTGACTTTCGGTTTCTTGTTGTCGTCGCATTTACAGCTTTTAATACGGTTACACAGTGATCCAATGACGTTAGTGAATTATTCTCTCAATGTTTTGTTTAATTTTCACAAATTTTCAACTGATCCTAATGAGTGTGTGCTAAGCCTTCAAGGTTACTGAATCCAGTTCCTATCGTAGGAAGAGGAAAAAAAAGATGTTCTAACAGTCTATCTGTTGCAAGAACTCCTCCTAAACGGTGAATAGTCTCGACATGAAATTCGCACATGCCATTCAGGGGTCTGTTCTTAGATTAATTCTATTCTTTCAAACAAAATTACTACCCAAGATATTTAATTAAATAACGGAAATTAAGCCAATTTTCGAAGTTTTATCTCAGTTTTTCGCCAATAATTTCAGAAAAATATATTGCACATAGATTATTTACATACCATCTTAAAGAGCAGAAAATCATCTTTTTAATGATTTCAAATTAAATGATATGCATTCTTTTTCTTAATTTAATGAACATTTCAAATTTATTTCATACACAATTTGTAACAATGCTTCCTGTTATTGTAATTAAATTCAAACCATTGATCGTTTTATCAAATCTTTCATTCCGGTATTTTTGCCATTGTGAAAGTTATGATAAAAATATTGTTTTCTTTGAATATTAACAGAAAGCAGAATTTTTATTTTCTCTTTTATTTCATAGCATATACCTCTTTCAATATGTTTGCGCCACAATACAATGATGTTAATTACTCTCTTTCCGTGATGCTTCATTTAATTTTACAAATTTTTAATGATCATAATGAGCGTTTAAAATCCTTCAAGATTGTTGAACCCACTTCCTACCAGAGGGAGAGGGCCTAAGAAGAAAAAGAAAGAACACTATGTGGTTTTTTCCAGTCTGTGACAAAAACACTAAAGAGAAGAGAATTGTAGTCCGGATAATGGCAAAAATGAAAGAGTTTCTGCTCTTGCCGTAGCAATGATGGGAGGGAGAAATGGAGTACGAATGACTACGAGATTCTTGCCAAGTGGTTCAAACTAAAGAGAGAGAGAGAGAAAAAAAAGAAGGGTGTTTCACTGCTTGTCGAAAGGGTCAGTTGATTATCTAAAATCAACAAAAGACGCTTCCACGAAAAACACTTTTAGTAAATTGAAAGTATTATAAGTACTCGGACATGAAAATATTTTTATCCTGAATAACACTGGGCATATCAGCTAGTAAAGAATAAAAGTTAGCGTGTCATACTTTATTACAATATTTATGTGTATAAAAAAACCTTTTTGTGTTCTGAAATCAATATATTAATATAAACACTTAAGCATACATTTAAAAATTCTAATTTTTATCAGATCAATTAATTTCTCTTGAAATACATAAGACTATTAAAAAGTATCAATAATTTACAGTTTTGCCCAGACAGAAATGTTTCATGTCAGGTTATAAATTTTCTTTTTAGGATTGTTTACAGCTAATGTAAGAAAATAAAATAAAAAAAAATTAATAAAAATACACTAACTAGTAGAAATAAGCTAACTAGTAAGAAATAATGGTTCTTTTTTCATTTATACAATTACATTCAGTAGAAATGATTCAAAAATGTAATAAGTAATGCTAGTGGAAAAAATTCACTGATAAGTAAAAATATTAGGGGTAAAGTGGCCATAATTAAAAAATAAGCATAAAAATGTATTATAAGTAAGCAATTTTTTTTAATATTTTAATAAAACTCAATATAGTTTCAACTTTAAAAGAAAATCAGTTTATTTTTTCAAATCATACATTTTTAATAACCTACGATCAAAAGATGGCTCATCAAGAATTTTAAGGATATCTGACTCTTTAATTCCAACAATGTTATGATTTTCAGGAAAGGTGTAATAGTCTGGAGTTTCAGATATTTTATTGACAGAAAATCTCCTATTTTATCAAAAACTCGTCCAATAAGCTCTTTGATTGATCCCTCCCTTCATATTTTGCCAACATCTTGCAGAAATACTGTGATTATTTGATTATCTGCAATTCATAATTAAATGAGAGCTTTTCTGCTTTTTATTTTTTCTTTGCATGTTTTTAACTGTTTTCTTGCATCTCATTCTGTTTGTAAAAATAAAGAAATAATAAAACAGCCTCAAAGTGTAATTTTTAGCTATCCTGTGAGAATTGATTATCAGCAATTGTGTATTCACTTGACTGAATAAGACATTTTCTGCTTCCTGTCAAGTTTTTCCTTTGCAAGTTTTTAACTGTTTTCTTTCATCTATTTCTTTATGTAGTTGTTTTATTACTAATTTCTTCAGTCAAACCTTCATTATTGTTTTTGAACTTTTCTTTTTTCTCTTGAATTCTATATGGTCACTTTATGTATAGATGAAACAGGTGGTTACAGAGTTGTAAATACAGCTCATGTCAAATCTTTTAGAGTGCAATTATACAAAAATTATAGTGTAATTAACACATGGCCTTTTTTACTGATATGTAACTTCCGTGCTCACCATAAATTAAAAGAACAGGTTTTTGCAAATCTAAAGAAAACTGGATAAAGCCTTTACCTTTATTCTATTTTAGCACTACCTTTAGTCTATTGCTCATATAAATGAGCTCCTTTGTAAAATGTAAACAAAAAAAAAAATTATAATAATAAAAAATAAAAGGTAGCATGAGAAATCATTTGCTGATGCACTAAAAAGCACATCCTTTTTTGCAATTGGCTGATTTCTTATGTGTTATGTAATGATTTTGGCACAAAAATTGGGGTTACCCAGTTTCATATCTTTAATTATAATCTGTAATATATCTTAAATTAATATTTAACTAACATTTCTCTAATAAATTAAGCTTAAGAAATTTTAAAACAGTGATGCATGTTAAGCCTATCCCTATGACCACTTTACCCCATATTATTTAAATTAGTATAAAATAATATCTGTAATTAATTCAGCTTATCTGTTAAAGAGGTAGCATTCTTAAGATCTATATGAAGCTTTCTGCAGAGTCAACCTAATGAAAACTTCATTAAACAAAATGTAGGAGAGAAGTTAAATTAGGTAATCCAACTTCAAACTGCTACATAAACAAACAAAATAGGTCTTTTCTCCTACTAAAGTGTTGCAATTAGTATAATTTTGAATGTTAAACTTAGTCCTTAACTATTCAAAGCTAAAATAAAAAAATTATTCATACAAATATTAATTACAAAGTTATAGCAATTTCTTTGATGCATGACCACTTTACCCCACCTGACCCTATGGTTCATTTTATTTAAACATTTCTTTTTATCGGTCATATTCCTAGGATCTAAACAGGATAAATTCCTTACAATACTGTACCGCAGTGGAGATTTTTCAAGCAACTTTATTGTTACCTTTATCAGGAACTTTTTGCAATCCATTCTTAAATCAAAAATTTGACGGTCAGAAATTTTTTTTTGAAACATGCAAGGACTGGACTTCTCTTTCTGCAGAAAACCCCAATACAATATTTTCAATTGGTCTGTGAATTTTGGGATTATTAATATCCAAACATAAAAGCTTTTGCAAAGTAGTTGCAGTGTTTAAATTCTTGAATAATACAAAACGCTGCAGTAGAAGGTTTACAATTTTTTTCAACAGCAATGGTTTGTCTGTCTGCTATTTTGTTTAAAAAAAGGCAACAAAACTTTTGCTATGGAGTGGAAAACTTTCAACTTCACAGAAAGCAGGTTGCAGGGTGCGTAGTGAGAAACTGCTGCAAAAATTAAGCACTTTTAAGGACTTTTTACGCACTTTAGCTAAAAAAATTAAGCACTTTTGCACATGCATGCATACGCAGACCCACGTATTTTTTAAGCATATGTTTTCTGTTTTATAATACTGCTTAATTTTTTATTGAAAAATTTAAAATATATATTTCTTAAATTTTAAATATTTAATTTTAGTATTTATTTCTGTATTTGCACAATGCCATCTATTGTTAAATAAAGAATGTCTTTTTCGCTTGACAAAAAAAAAAAAAAAAATGATAATGTAAACTGTCATTACCAAAAATTAAGTCAATTTTTACAAGTTAACAATAAAAATCTGAACTTTTTAAACATTTCTTAAAATTAACAATTTACCAGTTAATTTGACCTTCGGGATAACCATTCTAGTATTTCAATATATAGTGGTGCCCATTGTTAAAAAAAGAGGGAGCGGATAATAAAGTCATTAATAATCCATTCAGTGAAGGGTTTTAAAAAACATTAAATCATATAGTTTTGAAAATTGGTACACATGTTTGTGAGAGGCTCCTAATGAACATGCAAAAAGTCCCCGGTCCTGATGGGGGGGAGCTAGTGCCGCCATCTTGGATTTCATCTCCCTTTTTAGTTTTTTTTGAATATTTCAAAAACTATTCGGTTTTCAAATTACAATTGATTTAACAAATTAAAGAGCGTGAAATTCCCTACAAATACATGCTTTTATTTTTCTCCTAGCTTTAATAGTTTCCAAGATGATGAGTCTCAAATTTTGCCACCATCTTGGATTTCATCCCCCCTTTTAAATTGTTCTTGATATCTCGGAAACTATTAAAAGCTAGAAGAAAAATAAAAGCAAGCATTTGCAGGGAATTTCACGCTCTTTAATTTTTTAAATCAATTGTAATTTGAAAACTGAATAATTTTCGAGATATTCAAGAAAAACTAAAAAGCGGGGATAAAATCCAAGATGGCAGTGCGAGTCCCCCCTCTCAAGACCGGGTATTTTTAGCCTGTTCATCAGGATCTCCTCACGAACATGTGTACCAATTTTCAAAACTATATGAATTAATGTTTTTTTTATCCTCATTTTGGCTCTTCATTGACTGGACTAAAAGCGTTATACGAGTATTAACATGTGTTGACACCTCGGGATGTATCTCACCCTGGATTCCTTCCCCGAATTCTTTCCTTTCGTCGGTTTTCATTCTTGATACATCCGGTATCCTATTCTTGATACATCTGGTAAACAAAGCTTTATGACTATGCTTTTGATAAAAAAAGAATGTTTTATTTGCACTTCTGGAGAAAATAAAGCACTTTCTAAGGACCTTTTCTCAAAATTAAGCACTTTTAAGGTGCTTAAAAATGGTTTTCAAATTTAAGTACTTTTTAAGCACTTTTCATGACGCTACGCACCCTGAGGTTGTCACTCATGCGAGTTTTAACACAGGCATACGACTTGCAATTTGGTTGGTTATGCTCTCCCTTATCAACAGAAGCAATGTACTTTTTAATGCTGGGGAGAAGATTTATAGCAGATTCACTAGCTGGCACATTTTCAAGCCACCAATTCTGTATAAATTTTTTTGGTAATGCTCCTCCCGATTCTTTCAGAAAATCATCTCTGTGAGCAGGTGAATTTTTAAACAAATAATACAATGCAGTTAAAAAATCCAGAATTCCCCATGTGCTTGCAATACACCCAGCCTTGAAGGCATTGTGCATGATATGGAGACCACAGCTATCAATATTAAGCAAGTTTTTTCCAAATTCCTTAAAATAATATTCTTGTAGCATGCTATAAAACTTCCAATTCACATTGGGCCCATCCATCGATATTTGTATGGTTTTGTAAAATTTCAATTTTGCTACAGCAGATATAAACTCTTCAAATATGTCTGATGACCTGCTATGCCCCAAAAATACAGAATTAAAATATATGGTACTAACTCTGTTTTAGTGCCAATATCAGACATGAATGTCCATTTGTTTTTCTTGTCTCATCACATTGAGACTTTCAACAAATAGCGACACAAAATTCTTTTTGTTTAAATTTTCTGGCAAGAGATTTTCCAAATAAGGTGGAATGCCAAATGCTGCATAATATGCAGTTTTTTTTTCTCCGCATGAAAATTTTGATGTGATGGCACTATCAGGGAACATGCGATGAAACATTTTTTCAATATCTTCATTCGCTTTATAAGATCCATGATTTTTTGCAGTCTTTAAAGTCCACAAAATTTCAGCATCTAAGACATCGTTTTTAACTACACGAGATTCAATATTGCCAATATTTGAAGTTGAAGATGCGGCAGATAACAATGGTGAGTGCTGTGGTTGATGTATGCTGACTGTAAATCGATGTGCTTTCATCTCTTCGCATGGCTTTTCACAGCGCTTTCGCCCATCGACGCAACACTGTCATTTTTATAACACATCGTGCAGAATGGACATCCGACACGTTTCTTTGCAACCACATTTTATATGCAGGCATTTCCAGCCATGCATTTACCCGCCATTATCTACACATAATTTTAAATCATAAATGAAAACAAAAACATGTGGAACGCGAAACAGCGAAAACAAAATCAAAATATGGAAATACTTTCACCCACCACACTACATGAGGTACCTAAGCAGAGATAAGCACACTATGCTAAGAAAGGAGAAAAAGGTCACATGACCAGCTGATGAAAGACTATCCCATTATTGAACGGGGGAGAAGGTGCTTTTAATGAACGTAAAATGGATGGCAGGAAAATAAATTTTGATAGGCAATTTTTAGACTCCTTAATTTTTTTGAAGAAATAATAAAATTCAGAATTTTATGAACAAATCCTAAAATTCAAGGACTTAAAACACATTTTTTTTGTTTTCCAAGGTTTTCAAGCACTTGAAAATTAAACTTTCTTTTTTCAAGCACTTTTCAAGGTTTTTTAAAAGCATAAGAACCATGGATACTTTTTTATGTCTTAGCACATCACATGCATGAACAAGAAACACAAAGCAATATTAAAATCAAATTAACAATACCCTTTGGTAATTCTGCTCCTTAGAGATCTGCTCAACTTGATCCAGAAGTTGTCGTAAACGAAGTTGAAGCTCTGTCAATTTTTCTTTCTGAGCAACATTTCCATAATCAACTGCATGCTCACCAACTTGGATGTCCAAATGGACTCGCTAAAAAAATAGCTTTGATTGACTTAATGATAAAACAATGGAACACTTATAGCAGAAAACTTAAAATCCAAAAAATTATGTTTTTCTTTTTTTCTTCTTCTTTTGTACAAAGAGGATGGCAGCGTTATATAAGCAAAAGGCATAACTTACCAACTGAGATCCACTGAACCATTTTGTTGTATTTGAGTACAAGCATATCACATGTTCTCCAGGCAAACTTGATGTGAAAGAGAATTTTCCTTCTGATGAATAAACTTTGGACAATATTACTTTTTCTTGGGGATCTCTTATTTCAACATGCATTCCAATACCTGGACTTGAGGGCATAAATCCTCCAGTTTTAGGATCAAATAACTCACATTTATAATTACCTGAAAATAAAAGGACATGCAAGCAAATGATCTTTCAAGAATCAACATGATCTTCCCATAGCAACAATAAATTGCAATACTAAGCATGACATATGCAGCGAGATTTCCATTAAGATCTTTCAGATTAAAAACAAATAATGTTGGTTAATAACATAATCAAAGATTACATAGTAAAATTATCATAAAAATTAGTTATTTTTAAAAAAAGGAAACAAATTTATTCAAAGTCCAAACAAAACATATTTTAGGCAATAAGGCTCCCCTCCACCTCACCTTACCCACCTATCAATACACAGTCAGTTAACGCATTAACATCACGCCTCCTATTTTATAGGACAGTAACATTTCACTTCCATGGCTGAACTGAATATATTCCATTCTTTCTTTCTTTTTTGTTTTGTCTATAAAGTCGATAGGTGTTCCCAAACTCCTAAACAGTTTTCAACATGCACATAGCACCAGTTAACCATATTTTAAGCCAAAATGTCGCCATTTTGAATTTTTTAAATTCTTCAATTTATTTTTGAGGTAATGTGAGGAATTAGAAAGTGATTTTTATCTTTCGATATTTTACTTTATTTCAAAAATCTTTAATATTTATGTAAAAATGTTTAAATAATTTTTGATTTTTGATTTATTTTTTTCTAAAAAATTAAAAAAAATATATACAATTTTTTTTCTCCAAATTTAATTTTAATTCACATTTAACTTAATCTTAATGTTTTAATCATAATTTAATACAAATTTATTGAAATCTCAGCATTAAATTAATTTGGGTGTTAATGGGTTAATCTACTATCATAACATAATGACAGTTGAGATTGAATTTGCACACAATAAAAACGCTTTTGATTTACTAAAAATGAATTAAGTAGCGAGCCATTCTCTGAAGAACCTCAGAAGCAAAAAGTGCTTAAAAGTGAGATGTATGTCGCAGAACAAACACGGTCTTTGAAGAACATTTCATCCTTAAAAAAACTAGCGGGAGTGGTCTCCCCTAAACTTTCTTGTACACTCCTAACAATGTGGAGAAAAAATAAGCTTAAAGGCAGCAAAACAAACAAGCGTCCCTAATGCAGTGGAGAAAAAGAGCTTGGGAATCGGAAGCTTGGAGGCAAAAGGCGCAAGTAGAAGCAGAAAGGATTAGCGCAAGTGAATCGTGCAATAAAGGCCTCGGGCCATTGTGTGACGAGAAAAGAGAAATAGGCGATTTGAACACCTTTTCAACCGATTGAAACGAAAATCGGGCATAAATCTACAATTATTGTTAGCAGGCCTCGTATCAATTTTTATTTATCAAAGCTTTAGGGTTTATAAGTTATAAATGTTTAGAAGTATGCGATTATACAGACAGTCAACCCTTTGACGGATTTGCCCCAAAATTTGATACAGACCTACATTCCTGATGATAAAACTGTGTACCAAATTTTATCTATCTAGCTATTCAAGTTTTTGAGTTATAGTGTTCACATGAACTCGGACAGATGAACAGACAGACTTCCTGTAGACAGATTTTGTCCGAAATTTGATAGAAACCTACAAATTATGTGTCAAGATCACATAACCAAATTTAATCTCAGTAGATCTAATAGTTTGAGTTAAGGTGTTCACAGACAGACATAATTCCAAAATTGTGTTTTTCGGACTCAGGGAGGTCTAAAATGTGGAGATTCATCAAAATCTTGAGTTTGAATTTTTTGACGATTACAATACTCTTTCTTTGTATACGAGAAAGAGTGAAAAAATGGGCCTTTAATGAGCTTGAATCGGAGATCCCCAGATTAATGAAATTTATAGTAATTAATATTTCTATTCCAGAAGTAATATGTGAATCTTGGGGTTCCACAATCAACAAAATTGTTCAAAAAGACCCACTGCAATTGATGGGGATAACGCAGCAGTTGGAACTAACAAAAGAATGTTTATTTATTCCAATGACGCACCACCTGGCCATAAATCTGTCAGAAACTTGTTAAAAGCGGTCATTGTCTCAATGTGTGAATCAAATATTTTGTGAACAGTACTTCCCCATTAATGTTATAGTATCCAACTTCAAAAGTCATTAACAGAATTGCAAATTCTGAATGTATGCCTTGGTTTTAAATAATTAATTTTAATATAATGTTTTGTCATTAATGATTAATTAGTAATTTCATATCTATTTTGCATTTTACTGTGGTCTGCCAAATTTGGGCAAAACTACCTGCAGAACATTTTCAACTGTTTGAGGTCATGTTGCAGAACACTGGAGATAATTCTGCTCATGAGTGAAGAACTTACAGTGGTATTTTAACACAATAAAATTTTACCATGCATAATGAAATTAAAGATAATGTTAAATGTGGAGTTTACGGTACCCACCTGTTTCTCGCCAATTTTTCTTGCCGCAATTTCATGTGCCGTTGCCAAATACTGTTTCGGATGTGCAGTGCGATTTTTATTGCTCTCTTGCGCATGCGTCACCTGAAAATGAGAGATTGAGCATGCAATGCCCGTGGCATTTTAAGAGTGTACGGGGCAAATTTTTTTAACTTAAAAAAACATCAGCGGCTTCACTTTCAGCATAGTAGGAAACTAGTAGCTTCGCTTTTTCATTGAATGTTAAGAATCTAGGGTTTTAAAAAATTTTGAAAATTAGAATTTCCACACGCAATGCCTGCAAAATTTTAAGCGTGAACCGGGCAGATTCTATAACTTTAAAAATATCAGCGGCTTCACTTTCAGCATAGGGGAATACTCGTAGCTTTGCTTATTCATTGAGAAACGAAACGCACAGAATAACATACGATACTGAACCGATATTCAATCCGAAGAATTCCAAATGAAGTTTCATTCAAATTTGAATTTATTGACCAATCGCATTGAAGAGTTGAACAAAACAGACCAATCGAAACGTGACGCAATATAACCTGATAAGCAAAACAGCGATGAAAAGATAAATTTGTGTGCATGCGCGTTGTCACTCATTAAAAATATCTAGACGCATCCAAAACAAATATTCTCTTATCACCATTCTTGGCACCAAAAATTTGCGATCTACAGAGGAACGAAGTGAGTGTGTACCGTAAACTCCAAATAAACCAGGTAAAATAAATCATGTCAACAAAATTATCAACACTGGTTTTTACCTGAAAAATAAACACAAAAATTAAGCAATCATGCTTTTTATTAGGCATAAACTAATATTCTAAAATATGCAACAAATAAAAATGTTCATATAAGAACAGATGAGAAAATGTAAAGCTTCAGATGAGAATTTAAAATGTTATTTGGACAGGAGTGTGACAATTATTTACAAATCAATACTTTTTATAAATCCAAAGTAATTATTATTATACAGCAATACTTATTTTTAGAGTAATTTAAACAATTATTATTACAGCTACTAGATTCTGAATTTCATACAGCATAACAAAACTTTTTGAATCTTACTACTCTTTGCTGCCATTCCACCAACTAAAACAACTTTTAAATCTGAACATTTAACAAATAAGAATCTTGAACAGTTTGCAGGAAAAGAAAGAAAACTCTTTTAATGTACATTATAATATCTTTCTTCACTCGGAAGATTTGCTAATATTATATATTATACATCAATGGCTGCTTTATCTCAAGTTATCCTTAGATTTTACATCAACTGCAAGATATATCACTGAATAAAAATATCAGTGTTCAATCTCAAAATGAACATATTTTAAAAGAAAGTATATCAAGAGGTATTAAAATAAATTTTACAGTGTTTTAAAAGTGATGCTTTAAAAAAAAGATTTTTAATCACTTTCCCTCATTTTAAAATAAGTTTTGGTCTTGTTCAACTTCATTAGTACCTTAAAAATCATAGCCTTGAAGATAATTTTAAAAACACCTGTTACGATGGGAATTTTGATGAAGAAATTGGAGAATCTCTCTTGTTTTTAAGTAATTAAAAGATAAAGTCTGTGGCTTCTCTCAACTGCCATTGAGTAACTATCTTTTTTTCCTTCATTAGAAATCAAATGAACCATCACACAAGGTAACAAAACAGGACACAAGACTAAAACAATCAGTTAAGTTATTAGAACAGAGACCAATAAGTTTAAAAAGGATAGTAAAATTCTAATAGTTTACTGGCACAGCAGTTATGTCAGCCCATAAGGAAAATCTTAAAACCTCATACCTATCCAATTTTGTCTGTCATCTGTATTTCAACATTTCTTACTTAATGTATCACTCAGGCAGAAAGAAATCTCTTAAAAGAATTTATTAAAAGAATTAATTATTTAAAGGATTTATCTTTTCTTGGATTAGATTTAAAAACATTTGAAAAATGAATTTCTTTTCTTATCTTTACACACCTAAAAAGAAATATTTCTCCAATGCTGAGAATTTCTAATTGCATTCATAATTGGATTTAGAGACAGCTATATGTTTTGAAGAGCCAGAGTTCTTAACTGATTGGTAAAAAAGTTTGAATGATGTTAAGTGAAACAAGCCGTTTAATTATACCCCAAGGCTTGCTTTACGGAAAGCAAGAAACAAGAAAAATATTGTCATTTTCTCAAAATAAAAGGAACATTAAAATTATATTCCTTTAAAAGTTCAACAAATTAAAAAAAATCTGTAGAAATCACTTCTTTTAGTAGCATCAGTATTAGGTACAACAAGCTTAAGGTTTTAAGCACATTCATCGGCAATTCAGCACAAAATAGAGCAATATTATACAGCATATTTCATCATCTCAAACATAGCCTTATAATTTTAATTTTACAAACGAATCGCATGCAATATTTACTGAAAAATTACCAAAATGTCATTTAAAAAAAAGACTGAACAGAAATGTACTAACATCATATTGAAAAACATAAACTTGATTAATTTCAGTTTTTGTTGGAGAATGCTAGAAATTTCTTTGTAAATTCTTAATTTAAAACCAGATTAAAATTTGTGAAACCAGAAAGTTGAAGGAATCTTTAAAGTAAAATATTTTCAAACATGCGATTTATTCAAATAAATTAACTATATACAGTCAAAATTTCTACAATTTAGATAACGAAGCGTATTTTGTATCCGAATAAAAAATATATCAAATAATAAATTATAACATAAAAATTGTTAAAATCATTCATAAATCTCAATTTAAATTGTAAGTAACTAAACTTTCGAACTCGTAAAGAATTCTGACCCCGACCATATATTTTAAGAAAGCATACTTCCAAATGCAATAGGAAAGAAATAAAATAAAAAAAATATTTATCAATAAAAATATAAAATGTATTCCATGATCGTATGTTCATTTAAATAGCACCCACCAACAACTAATGTCTCATCCGGTATTTCTTCAATGAAGCATTTTCTTTCTGTTTCCGAAATATGAAAGTATAAGGCGGAAGACACAGATAAATATGACAGAATCGACAAAATTGTAAAACTAAACATTGTAACTGAAAGTATTTTTACACAAGACTATTTAGAAAACATTGACACCTAAAATTCACTCTACGCCACGTATCTTTCAAAACATACCAGGTAGATGATACAGAACATAGAGAGATTAAGGACTTATGTAGAGAAGCAGAAAATGTAGGGCAATATTTCAATCTATCCAAACCTGAAAGTTCACCATTGATTACGTAAAAACACTCTGGTTTCTAGCTATTTGTTAGCGAAACGAAGCACAAGAATGTCCTCTAATTATTTTTTCATTACAATTTCAGAATAATAAAACTACATTGAATAAAGTCTAAGAATAAAGAAATTACTTTAAGAATAAAATGCAAAAAATTTATAAGGCTTTTTTTTTTTTTTTTAGATCTTCAATAATTTTAGCCCATCTTTTGATGGCAATTTTCATCTCTTTTTTGATTACGGATTGAAAAGAACTATGGAATGAATAGATAATAGCCTTTGTTGCTGAAAAACCGAAAAAACTCCAAATCAAATCAAATAAAAAAAATCTGTTGCTTCATAAAATAATATTTCATGAAATAATAAAGTTAGAATGTCAGTTACATTTATTCTAGGATTTGAAGATAATACATCGTTGTTCTAGAAAGTTATTTTATAGATTCTACACCACGTTTAAGTATTTACAAGCATGATGTAAAATTAAGAACTGTTTTTTTTATAGTAACTAAACTGTCCGCATTAGTCGACAAAGTAACAAGTTCTGATTTTTTCCAGAGGGGCCGTCCACAAATGATGTCACGCTTGGCGGGGGGGAGGGAGTTCGTGAAATTGTGACAGTTTGTAACAAGGAGGGGAAGGGAGTAACAAGAAATGTGACATCACGCATTTTGATTAAAATAAAAACATTTAAAATTAGCAGATTAAATTTTGAAATCAGGAAATCAGAATTTCAGGGTATTTTTTTATCGGGGCTAAAATAACTTTCATGTGATTTCTTTTTCACTTATATTCCTTTCTTTTCGAAAAAGGCATTCAGGGTAGGTTCTGAGAATATAGTAGCAGCAGAAATTCCTTCACCATTAGAAGAAAACCTCCCCTTGTCACACCCTTGAAATGCCCAACAAAAGATACGTAGCTCCATCTTGGTGAGCGGTAGGGCACAATAGGCACAGTGGCATAAGCGGGTTGATCTTATGCAGGCGTTTTTTTTTTTTTAATTCAATCTGTTTAAGAGTATCTTGTGTTCATATAGTAAAAATAAGATTTTAAGCAAAATATATCAAATTGCATTTCAAAGTCCAAAATACTACTGCTTTCAATTTCTCTTTTATATCAATATTTTATAACTATTGTTTATTAATTAGGTTTTTTTGTTGTAAACCTTACTCTTATTTCATACAAAATAAGTACTCATATAATCATTATTATTGTTATGCTCACAAATGTCATTAAAACACATATGTGTTTTAATGACATTGGATTAACTATATAGTTAAAGTTAAAAAAATAAAATTTGAAATATGATCTATAACGTAGTGCTTTGTTTCTGAACTGCAAGTATATGTTTGTGTAATAAAGCGTGACATGTGACAAAGGGGGGAGGGGGTCAAAAATATTGAAAAAAAGTGTGACATCATTTATGGACAGCCCCAGATGGAAAAAGTGGACTGTCCCACCTTTTAGAAGTCCAGACACTGTCCCAGATTGTGCGACCCATTTTTTAAAGTATCCTCCCAGATAGCATGTACATTTGCAACAAGTTTGATTTTTTCTTGATATTATCTTTTCATGGCAAACTAGACGTGACAAATTTGCAGCAAACTTTATGCAAAGTGAGATTGCATAATCGCCCCCCATCCTCGTAAAACAAGTTTGCAGTAAATTTGACACGGCAAACTTGAACAATCACGAAGCGAAAACTCTTTTCTTCCCGTTTTTGCTGGACTCCCAACTTGTATTGTGGTTAGCATACCGGCATCGGGACCATCTGATTGTCGATTCGAATCGTGCTGTCCTCTACAACCACACGGATCGCTAAAGTAAAAAAGGCATAAAATATTAATATTATATCATACTATACAATACTATGCATACAGTATTTTAATTTCTACATTTATAGATGTTTATCAGTATTTTAAGGTGAAGTTATTCTTCGCGTCAGCAGATGGCAGCATGATCATGCTGAAACACTATATTCATCAGCGCTGAATCATAAGTCCAAAATCATATTTTACAAAATGTTCATTTGAATAATAATGTTTACACAATCATTTTGTTTTACTGTATATAAAAGGCTTACCATAAAATAGCTCTCACATATGGATTGTCTATTGTTCTGTGAATAAAAATTTTGAGTGCTATTTTCATCGTAAAAATATGCACGTGATTTATTGTTGCGAATCTTGTATTTGATTTTCAATCAATACTTTAATTATAAATGTGAAAGGCGTCTCGTAATATATTGAAAGAAGAATAAATAAATCTCAAAATTATTTAAAACCTTTCAAACATATTATTATAATTACTTTTAAACCTTATTGCCTTAATTTATTAAATTAGTAAACTTAGATATAAGAGCTAAAATTGCTTGCTCTTTGACTTCACATTCCATTTTGAACTCGAAATTGTAACGATAAAAGATAATTTAATTAAAAAGACTATTCATTCAAATTTCGTAGAGATCAGAACTCTGTAACTACATTTTATTATCATCATTTACGTTTTCTGCTGCGTTACGATTTACGTTTGCTGCTAAGTCTCGCTGGTCAAGTGGTAAGGTGTCGGTTTGGTAAACAAAAGGTTCCGGGTTTAAAGCTCTTTGTAAGTAGAGGCGTTCAAAAAATAACAAAGTGTTACCCAGAAGTTTAGTAATTAAGTGATTATATCTTCCCATGCTTCTAAAATGTATTTTTAAAAATATTCAGTATTTTGTTATATTATATAATATTATTCAGCATAGTACAATATTATTTAATATGGTATAATATTATACAGTATTATATGACATTATCCAATATTATGAAAAAAAATTGTAGAATATTGAAAAAGTCTTACGTTTTACACTGTTTCAATATTGAGAAAAATATTGTACAATATTACTTTCGTGAATTTTATAATATTAGACAATATTATGTGCCACCTGGGTATGGAACTACAATGTGAGCATTCTAAAACAAAGGCATATGGTCTTCTTTACTAGCGAAAAAACAACATCCTTCCTCAACTCTTCAAACAACATATAGAAATCTCCAACCCCCCTCTTTTTTTCATTAATTGGATGAACCCAAATAAACCGATTTTTTCTTTTCTTCTTTATTCGACGACGGAATAACAATAAAGCTAGAATTTGCTCTCAGTTCATCTCAAACAGCACCAAGCAGTAAGTAATTTAAATAACTCAGTTAAGCTAAACTAAATTTATTTGATGATGAAACCACAATGCCTATAGTCGATACAGTCAACAGCTGACTCATACGACGGAAATTTTACCGCCATGTGTGTAAACGCTAGATTTTCGGTGAGCGGCGCGATAAATTTTCCGCGCGATAAAAATTCGCTGTGTGTGTAATCAGCGTAAGGGTTCAAACCAGTTAAAACTTAAAACAAAATACTATTTAGAAATAAACGAGGAGACTTCAAGATTAAATACAACAAACATTTATTAAAATACTAGGGAGAATTTAAAAGGGGAAAAGAGATTACAGAAAAGTAAAAGATAATTTACATGACGTCATAATGATAATCGAGCTAGATGAATTAGGGATAGCTATTACCAATTAAGATTAATGATTATGTTAAAGATTTAGTATCCAGGAGAGCCATTAGAAAGTTAGCTAAGTCATGCTACTTACGGTCGGGAGATTGGGCGGCTTAAATGCCAAAAACGATCAACACAGAGGGTTAGTAAAAAAACATAGTTACTGCTGAAGTGCTGCTCTCTGCTCGTTTTGAGCTTGCACTCGAGTTTTGTTCAGAAAAAAGATGGCGCTGCTTATAGCAGAACGATATCTCCATCTATTGCCGAATAGACTAATTAATCTAGCTCATACATTTTGCAGGGATAAAATAGTATTTTACGGATAATTTCCTACATTTATATAAAAATATTTTCATTTGACGCGTTAATTTCCCACAGATCTTATTATAATTAAAATAATATCGTTTCGCCAGTAGAATAATGGTTTAAGAAAGAAAATGAACTCTTATTTATACTTGAGTAATTTCAATTTCAAAGGGAGATATTTTTCCTACAAATTAAAAATAGGTTAAGTTTTAAATTGTAACGTTAAGTTTTATATGTAAAACATGCAGCAGAGAGTTGCCGAATTTTGATAGCCGCCTAGATTAGACCGGTAACATACTTAATTTCTATTAAATATCTGTGTCTAAAATAGATGAATTAAGTTGTATCTATGCAAATGTGGTATATGAAATAATATTTAAAAGAAAACTTCACAAGGTTGCAGCTAAAAAACAAGTGTTTAGATTTATGTATCATCAATTAATTATTTTAACAAAAGACAAAAGGCAATTACTCTGTTGTAAAATAAAGGAAATTTATTAAATTTATTTGGTTACAATTTTCTATAATAAATTTATTAAAATAGTTTAAAGATTAATGTCAGGGAATTTTTTTGTTGTTATTACATAGATTGGATCACAAAATTACCTAAACTGGACCGTTTAAATCAATTTAAATATTATTCAGAACTACAAGAATAGTTCAGAAACCACTATCACCGCTATAAGTCCTCATAAATAGGAAGTGGAACAAGCGAAAGGAGAAAAAAAACAATAAAAGGACACTAAAACAATCAGAAGTTGGATGAAAAAAAAAACAATAAGGACACTTATTATTTGTTAGGAAACAAAGGTAGAAGAAGTAATACAGTACATAAAATATCATAATTGTGCCCGGTGTGAATTTAAGAATAAAAAATATTTTCCTTTAGTTTTGCTTAAAGAAATTGGTGGTCCAATTTAGGAGATCAGTTTCCTTAATTGGACCGATGACGCAATTTTTAATGTTATTTTTTTCGTACTTTAAAGTGCATTTCATAAAAAGTTAATTACATTGTTCTGAAGATAAACTACTAAAAAATTCTATTGCTTGTTTTGCATTGAAATTACTTCTCTCTCACTGCACATTAGAAATTGTCCAAGCAATCCAGATTTGGCAACCTACCCCTATATTTAGATTTTATGAGATTTTAATTTACACTTAATACAAACTAACTTTTGTTATGAAACTAAAAGAACAAAATTTCTTATAGATTGCGACCAAGAAGTAAATATCATTAACTTTAAAAATCGTAGTAAAAAATTATAGTCTTTATCAGAAACTAAATTATTTTAGAGTAAAAATTATTTTGTTTGTAAGCAAAAATGTCGTTTTCGTTCAATAGCAACTAAAACACAACGAAAGTTCGTTTTAATTCAAGAGAATATTTTTATCAATGCAGTACTTTAAAAAGTATTATACATTACCTTTCAACAGTAGACTCTAAGGCAAAAAATACACTGTTGTTTTCTGCAATGCTGTGCACTACAATAGTACAACTGTAAACGTTTATGCTTTTGTTAATGCACTCAGCGCTACTTCGACGATGCTAGACGCATTAAGCATGCATCTGCAATTTACCACATAAGGGGGAATATAATAGTTAATTACTTTAGTTTTTTATTACACAATGTAAGAAATAGTTTTTTAAATATTTTTTTTATGTATGCAATGGTTGAGCTAATGCCACTTTTTAATTATAAACAATGACCGCAAAGCAAGCATAGGCTTGAAAATTTTTCATTATTATATAAGATCCTCGTATGCGGTCAAAAGAAGGGGAGGGAAAAAGGGGGAAGCCAACCCCCCGTCCTGTTCCAGGACCTCCTAGAGAGAGCAATACAAGAATCAGTTTGGATGCTCGTCGCGGCGGCCCTGCCTGTTCCGCAATAAGAAAAGGGGTGAAAAAAGGGGGTTTCCTTCTGTAGAACTACGGCTTTGAAGAAGGGGGGAGGATGTCACCCAAATACCCTTGAATTTTCAGTAAAATTGACATGACAAGCCAAATTTGCTACCAGTTTGCAATGAATTTGCAGTAAATTTGACCCGACAAGCTAAGTTTGCTACTGCTTTGCAATGAACTTGACACGGCAAGACTGCAAATTTCTAAGCAACTTGTATGACAAGTTCACTGCAAGTTTGACGCATGGCGACTTCGAAATTTGAGTTAATTTTCTGCAGTCTTGTTATGAACTTGCAGTCTTGTCGTACTGAACTTGCATAGCAAGACTGCTGCAAACTAAAATTGCTATTTGGGACGCTACTGTTGCAAATTCCTTTAAAAGTAATAGTTTTAAAGTTTTTAAAAATAATGCTAGTATATCACTACATAGTATTGAAATTAATAATTAAATTTTAAAATTATATATTTATCAAAAAAAGTGTGACAAATCTTTATTGCATACTAGCCGCCTTTGACGACCAGCTTGTTCACCGGGAATATGATTTCAATTGAATCTTGTATCATTTTATATTCACGGATTCTTTAACAACGTAATTTTAAACTTCAGATTGTGGTAGATATTTGACCCACGTTCTATTAGTGACCTTGGAACTCTTCTGTTCATTGTCTACATAAATGACCCTAATGGAGTCAGATAACTGACCATGTCATGTATTCTCTAATTCCATGCTATAGGCACTCAGTGGCGAATCCAGGGGAGGAGCTATCAGGCTGCAGCCCACCCAGAGCTGAACCAAAATTCTTGATTTAATTTAAAATCACTACAACTGTTTGATCTTAATTTTCATTTAAAAAGAATAGTAATAAAATCATGACAACATTGCTTTCTCACTTGACGGGCTCGAAAATTTTCCTACTTTTCTAGTCATTCAACTTGCACTTGTAGCGTTGGCGCGGTCGAAAACATTCTTTTGGACAGCTATTTCATTGTATTTTTTATTAAATTATCCAAAGTATTCTAGTGTTCTTTGTTATTCTTATTGTCAGGAGAGGAAAGACTGTAAAGTTAAAGTGTTTTGGTTTACATAAGCCATGAGGTTTGACATTCGTCACTACGATACAAAATTTTTATGACCTCAGCCCCCCCCGGAACCCAATCCTGGATTCGCCACTGTAGGCACTATCTTCACTTATCTATTCCTCTTGTAAAATATGCATTTGATTTCAACATTAAAAGGTTGCAGCACATTTTATGACCAGCGGCTTGTTAGCTGAATTAAAACATGCTGAAAAAGAATGAAAACATAGAACCACAATCATTCAGCTTATTGAATATATTTCTTAATATATGTAATATCTCACAGAGCTTGGTTTACAGATTCCGTAAAAATTTTGATGAAATAAAATATGAAAGCAAAATGTGTTAAAATATTACTTCAACTTTCAACAATGAAAAAGAAACACGCAATTAAATATTTGTTTAAACAATGAAAACGCTTTGAATTGCGTTGCAACAATGAAAAGTATTGTTGTAAATTATGCCACAAAATATTTTAAAAAGTTTATTGAAATTAAAGAAAAAAATTGTACGGCAATTTAATTGATATCATTGAAAAGGTAATTTTTTGCACTTTCAGATGGTGTAAAAATGATTTTCGTGCTGTAATCTGCTCGGAAGTTAGTAAGGAAAAAAGCCGAAATTTTGCTTAATTTCTAATAAATTAAAATTTCAAAAAAAAAAAGGTCTCTGAGATGCACATTCCCACCCTCCATAGTATGTTTGTGCCAAATGTCGCATCTCTAGTTCCAACGGTGTACTCTGTAGAGCGCCAAGACACAGACTTTCTCCTTTATTATTAATAGAGATTAATTATATATTCCTTATTTTATACTATGTGTGCATGCAGGTAGGCGTTTAATTAAAAAAAATCTTAAAGGAAATCTTTAATTAAAAAAATGTACAATAATAGGAAAAATATCTTTAATTAAAATAATGTCCGAGGCAGAAGATTTGCGAATTTTTGTAAAGGGGGAAACGACCTACCGCTGTTTCGCTGCCTTTTTTGAGTCGTACAAACGGAAATAAGGCCAGATTTTGCTCTGTTTTTACAAATCGATGGGTAAACTCGCGAGTCAAGGGAAGGGTACCTCGCGTTGATGAATATGGACGTTTATCATTAATTTATTTACAATAGTTACAAATGAATCGGGACTGTGAAATAATGACGTATAAATGAGAAATTTATAAACGGTGCTTTAGTCTTAAGTAAAGATCTTCAATTTAATAAAACAGTATTTTACACTAAATTTACTAATATGGATCTTTTAACTATGACCATCTTACAACAATGTTTATCTCACAAATCATTAGAAGTAAAACCGATTTTTATTATTTTTTAACGAATTTCAAACCGCGTGGAAGTGCAAAATGCAAGTTATTTCATTAAATACTTAATTTCATGAAATAAAGAGGTCAGTTCTATGCCTGTTCTATGATTTACGGGTTATAGACCGTTATTCTATGGAAGTTAAAACGTGTTAATGTTTATAGGCTAAATGTTATCTGTAAATTGCGTGATGCTAATATCGTTCAAAACGTTCTATAAGGCAGTTAGATCTAGAGTTGTCAAATTTAGCATGTAATTAATTCTCGGGTAGTAGATGCTCACAAAGAATGGGTTTTTAAAAATTTTAATAAGATTTTTACTTAAAGTTTAATCAAAATATTAATTTTTTCCCTCAATAACTTCGGAGCATATTGTCGCGCAGAAACCATTTTTAAACCTCTTTAAAATGCAAAACATTCAGCTTTTCAGCGATACAAATTTTATTTCCGTATAAATTTTTCCTCCAATTTTAATACATTTTTAAGAGCATTGTTAAATGTATTTTATAATAATTCTTTTTATTGTTTGAGTTGCACCATATATACAAAATCGCGTTGAGATGATATTAAATACATTTTTTTGTATGTGCATTATCCTTGCTGTAATTAAGAGTGAATTTTTAAAAATAATATAGGGACAGACAAATCAAGCTTAAGACATCATGCTATGGTTTCACACTAGGAGTTTGAATCTTATTTATTTATTTATTATTTTTGTTTTGTAGATTAATATTCTACACCATCTTAACATTTCAAGAATGAAATCGGAAATTAACTTTTCATTATAATTTTTAATGTTGAGTAAAAATTAATCTATTTTAACATTTTTCTTCAATAACTTTGGAGCATATTATCGCACAAAAACTATTTTTAAACCTCTTTAAAGTGTTAAAAATTAGCTTTTTGGTGATGCCAGTGTTATTTCCGTACACATTTTTTCCTTTAATTTTAATAACTTAAAAAAAATATTTTTAGATGTATTTCACAATTTTGTGTTCACATTATCGATGCTGTATTCAGAGTATATTTAAAAAATAATGTAAGGACAGCCAAATCAAGCTTAAAACATTATCATGCTCCGATACTTTGGCCTACAAGCCTAAATCTCATTTTTTTTCTTCTACACCACCTTAAAATTTGAAGGATGAAGTAAATATAAGAAATTAACTTTTCATTCGAGTTAATTAAGTTTCATAATTTCGTTAAGTTAAAATATCATGATTATGTTAAATTAGAATTAATTATGTTTCTTATGCTAAAATAAGTGACCAACAGCCATTTCTCATTTTTTAATATTGGCAAATAATTTTTATGCAAAAGAGACTAGATTGAATAAAAAAATGCCCTTGAAAAATTCTGCTTTCCAGCTTTTATTATACATAAAATATGGTTAATTGGTTATTAATATAACCAATGTGAATGAATTAGCCGGAGAGAAAATGTGCAATGTACATTATTTATTATTCTTTTTCGCTTTCTGCTTTTTAAAATTCCTACCTCTATCTTTGTTTCTAATTTCTATTATTTTGTTTAATTTTTTTGGATTTTATCCAGTACCTCCCCCTTCCACAGCCATCCTAAATAATGTTTGAAGCTTCCTGGATTAAAGATCTGAAAATTTGGTTTTATTAGCTTAAGTACACAATTTTTAAAAAAATTGAATTTTATAAAATCATGTTAATCAAAAAGATCTACTGAAATAAAAGTTTAAATTTTTACTTAGTAGGTTTAATGTGAAAGATATATATATATTTTGCTGTGAGTAAAATGAAGTCAAATTACGTGACATCTCTGGCACATGACCAATGTAACTGCGTACATCATCTAATATCAAACTGCACATTGTATTGTGCTGATGTGTGGTGTCGTGTTCTCTCCTTCTTCTGCAAGATTAACTCGATAAATTTAGTATTTCTTGCATTTCACTTAATGTGAGAATTATTTTTAACTTAATTTTTTATCATGTTTTATTCACCACTGTGAAATTTTTTTTAGCTTTATTAAATATTGCTTTATTCTTGCCATGTGTTTGATGTAACATTGTCACATACTTGGCTCTTGTACCATAAAACTCCAAATACTAGTACTTCCTGTAAGATGCAAAATGGATTATAAAGTTTAATTGGTGTGACATGTGTATCACATGGGCATGAATCAACTGTACAGTGTTGTTGTATTTTGAAGCCTGTCTATTATTAGTTAATTTGTGAAATAAATGGTTAATGTCTGAATTAGTTAATTATACAATTTCACCGATTTTCCTCGGCACCTCATAAATAAGTAATTTCTGAGATATCTGCATTATGCACTTTAAGTAAAATTTTAATTGGAATATTGATTTGAAACAAATATCTCTTTGTCACAATTAAATACATCTGGAGTGGACGTCTGCCAGAGATTGCTTGGTAAGTGTTTTTCTTTGATTTCATTTATTAATATTTTTTTAAATTATAGAATAAAGGAAGTAATTAATGTAAATTTGTAATAATTGAAAATAAAAAGTTGGAACTGCTCATAATAATTATAGTGGATAATTTTGTTGCGAATTATTATTGTTAAATTTTATGATGCTATTTGTATAATTTTTATGGAAGGGAAAATATTTGGTTTTCCATTTTATTCTAAAATTCGTCCTATCATATTTTATTATGAAATATTATTGATGGGTGTAAGAAATCTAGCAAACTAATTCAGGATTATAACTAACATAATATTCGATATTATGCTCTGTAGAAACTGACGTATGCAATATGATTTGATGTTCTCGCAGAGGCAGTAGAGATGCTGTTAATTTTTTTCCTTTTTTTGCTATGGGCTGGTACAGCAGTCATTTTGCTTAGATCTTAGAATCCCAATTCCTTTACAGAGCAGATTTGTAGGAAACTTTCCTTTATATGCAGCTTCTCTTGTCTTATTGTAATAATGCACTTTCCTGTTGATCCACATTCTTCCAAACTTTCTTTTCAGGTTGTACTTTTTTCGGCACTTGACTATTATATATATAATGTTATTTAAAAATACAGATTACATGTTGCTTCTTTTCTAGCATAATGAAAGAAAAAAAAGGTAAATACAAATCTTTTCAGTAGGCTTTTCAACTGCCGTATGCTCATATATGTTACCAAATTAATTTATGAAAAAATATCTTGGGAAAATATAAAGAAATTAGTTAAAATTCACATTGCAGTACTTGAACTTTCAAAGAAAAATATTTATAGTTTGACCCATTTTTGAAAGGCCAATCAGATTTTATATTGCTTTGTATGCATGAAAAATATTGATTTTTTTTTGTTAGTTTCTAAAAAAATGGATATAAAATTGCTCAAGTTAATAGTAGGATTCTCAAACTTTCATGTACATATTTCTGATTGGTTGTTAGGGTTAATGATTCAAGAGCCATGCTTTGGCTAAACTGTGCTGAAAAGACTTCTGAAATTTGTCCTTGAAAAGCTTAAATTTTTGGAAAAGCTGTTTTATCCTTATGAGTGACACGTTTCTTTTTCTATTCTTGTAGGAACTGCTGGTTATGTTTTTGAGGTCATTTTGTTTAAGCATCAAAATTTCCCTCACCCCTTGTAGAATAAATCTATGGAAACATTCCTGAAATGTTTCAATGGCTTTAAGATGTTTATATCCATCCAAAATACTTATTTTCTATGAAGGATTTTTTTTTTTTTTTTTTGCTACAGCTTAAATACAAGCATGGAAACCAATTCAAATATGTAGAATGGAGAAGTTCAGCATTTTTTAAAAACATGTAGAAGCAATCTGTATTTATAGAAAAAATAATTCTAATTTCAAATATGAAAGTGAAATTTTACATAAAAATTTATAAATTTAAATATTGATGACAAAAAATGCAGTGAAATCGCAGAAATTATGATGCAATTTGAAACACATTTTCATTGGCCGACTAGATTTTGACATCATAAGTACCCTTCTCTTCCGCAACTCGTTTTGTCGTTTGTAACTTCTCAGTTATATCCGGAGCATAAAACTGATCTCTTAGCCCATTTTTTCAAATGCCTTGAAAGAATGTGCATCTCTGTGAATATAACAGAAAGATTTTCCCACAATCAGCACTATAATGTGACAAGCTCTTCTGTAGTATTTTTATAGATCTCTTTGAAAGCTTTGGAACAAAGCAAGTTATGCACTTTCTATCAGTAAAATCCTTCCCTCCTCCTTAGTTTGTTACAAGGGAAACAACACAAATTTGTTGACAGTACATGCGTTTGTAATTATTCAGTTCTGACAAAGAAACTGAACACAAAACACTGCTCGGACCTTCTCTTGAATACATTCAGTAACTGGAATACTATATGGAATAGACTTCACCTTAGGAAAAACGAGTAGGTTTCAAAAGCATCAGGCAGCAGTAAATTGAAGAGGGGGCTTCGGACATTTCGAGGAGACATTGCGACTTCTGTTGCACAAGAAAGAATGAAAAGCTAAGAACCTTATTTTGCATGATCTGTGAAATTTTGTATGCCTACAAAAAAATAACAAAAAACACCCACCAGGAATTGCTTATTTCAAAAGTTCCGCTCAAACTGCCTTTGAAAAATTAATTTTACATAGTTTTGTTTTACTCTGCTGTGAAGTATATAAATTATTTCCTTTGTACAAGTAGTATCAATTTTAAGATATTAGTTAATAGTAATTAATAAAAAATCCCGTAAAAATAACTTATATAAAGAAACCTATATAAATTTATAATAATATTCAAAAACGGCCAAATGCGACTGATCTAGGAATTTAAGTGCTGCCATTTGCAAATCGACAAACCCTATATGCGCAGTTCCACCTATTTTCAACTGTAATAATTTATAAGTAAATTGACTTTTTGAAGACTGATTTTGATTTGAAAAATTCATTGAATTTAAATGTTTTATTTTGCATCAAAAATTAATTCAATGAATTATTTTCTTGCAATACAAATGAAAACGATTTTCATCATAAAAAAAAAATAATAAATTTAAGCTTATTTTTAAGATATTCTAATTCATTTTCAAATGGTACTGTAATTTTTTAAAATAAAAGAAACATTTGAATATTCATTGAAATAATTTTTGCAGTAAAATAACAAGAGCAAGTTTTTTATTAAAAAAAAAATCAGAAAGAAGGTAGAACAGACTCTGTGCCACCTCTCCTCAAATGGTTAAAATGTACATTCCATGTAATCAAATAATAGGAAAAAACCAATTATGTTTAATTATTTGTTTTAAAACTGCTGCTAATATTTATATTCAAAACAAATACTTATATTACTGCCAAACTTATAATATACTTACTTATAATGCTTATTATATAGTTAATACAATACTTGTATCTTTCTGACATTTTATCTGATGCGATTCTCAGGAAATATAGAAAAAAAAAGCAAAATATCTCTAGCGAGTGAACAGGAGCTCTCCCCTGTTTGGGCACATGTGATGTCAGTCCCGATTCACTCCAAAATGGATAATTTCCCCTGTGAAAGCTGAGAGGTGAATTTTGATTGCAAGTATATATATATACTAGCAGTACGCACACAGCGTTGCCCGTGGAATCAGGACTTCAACAAAATGGGGGGGAAATGCCCACAATGAGACGAAAAAGTTTTGAAAACAAAATCAAAACAAAAGATACACATTATTGATATTCCCACTTATTTTTCTTTGCGATAATGACATTTATTAAAACAGAAATGTACGGAAATGATGCAGAAGTAATGATGTCACCTGCCGGAAGGAATCGTATTGTAGAAATGCATGCTGGAAATGAAAGCATATGAAGTCACCTGCCGCAAGGAAAGTCACGCACCAGCCTATGAAATTGCAACAATGCATTCTGGGGTCGTCTGGAGTAACTCTCGCTGTTAAATCTCGCTAGCCAAAAAACTGTTTGAACTGACTGACCAGGGAAAAATTAATTAAAAAAAACGAAAGAAAAGATATTTTAACTGTTCTTGTTTTAAATCCGACAGAAACGTTTACGTTATAAGCTGAAAAAAATTAAAATTATAGAGATGTTAGAATGTCAGATACGAGAATTTGAAGAAATCCTTATTAAAAATTATAATAAAAGTGACTATTTTTCAAAAATTTCTCAAAATTCAGTAAATTACGTTTGACGTACGAAACAAATTTCATTAGAACGGAAATCGTTTGTTCTTTCCGATGGTGTAACTTTTTTCGTACAATTATTCGAAGCCATGCTATTGAGAAATGAGTGCGAAAAATTATGCAAAACAACACAAAATATTAAATAAAAAAAATTCAAGATTAAATTTTAAAATTCCTGTTTCGAGGTGCATTCAGTCACCATTACGGCTACCTGTGTGCCAAATTTTATGGATGTAAGTGCGATAAATTCGTCTGGACATCGCAGACACACACACAAACATTCCCTTTTATAAGTGCATATATTAGCAGTACGCGCACGACGTTGCCTGTGGAATCAGGAGTTTAACAAAATGAAAAAAAAAAGACCCGCCCACAATGACATGAAAAAGTTTTGAAAACAAAGTCAAAATAAAAGATACACATTATTTGATTTTCCTGCTTATTTTTGTTTTTCGTGCTACAGTGCAGAGTACATTAATTCAAAACAATATTACAAAATTGGAACGTGAAAATGATTATTATACAGCAAGCAAAATATAAAATCGAATCCGAAAATTTTAATCGAAGTAATTCATTCAAGTGAAGGTCATGGCGTATCCTGCACGTCCGCCAATCAAAATTGCCAGCAACATTCCGAAGAAGTGCCGCGCGAGGAACTCGATCGAGAAAAATAACTCTCAATCGCCCAGAAAAAAATTAATTAAAAAAAAACAGGAAAAGATATTTTAATCGTTCTTGTATTAAATCCGACAGAACCGTTCTAGTTATAAGCTGAAAAACATTTGTAAATAATAGTGTTATTAGAAACTAGGATGCAACGAATTTGAAAACAAAAGTAACATTGTGATGGCAAAACTGGCTCTTTTCAAAAAATTTCTCAAAATTCAGTAAATTACGTTCATGGCATTGCCTGTGGAATCAGGACTTTAACAAAATAAAAAAAAAGCCCACATACAATTACATAAATGAAAGTTTTAAAAACGAAATCAAAACAGAAATATATATATTATTGAGTTTGCCCGCTTCTTTTTCCTCTCGACCGAGTACCGTTAATCCAAAACAACGTTAAAAAATTACAATGTGATATTTATTACACCGCAAGCGAAGTATGAAAGGCAAAGAAATAAGTTAAGACATGCTTAAAAATAATAACCGAAGTCATCGAGTAAATAAATCATCTCCTCGCAGAACGCGAAAGTAATGATGTCACCCTGGCCCGTCAGCCAATGAAATTGCCTGCAACGTTTCGGAGAGCTGTCGCGGGCGGAAGCTTCGCTAGAGGAAAAATATTGTTCAACTACCAGGAAAAAATTAATTAAAAAAAAAACGGGAAAAGATATTTTACCCATTCTTGTTTTAAATCCAACAGAACTGTTGCTGAAAAAATTTCAAAATGATATCTTTATTAGAACATCGGATGCAAGAGTTTTAAGGATTCCAAAAAATTTTACTTTTGAAAAGTGACTATTTTTTAAAAAATTCCCAAAATTCAGTAAATTATGTTAGAAATTTGAAACTAACTTCATTAGAATGGAAATCGTGTGCTCTTTCCAATGGTTTATCTATTTTTTTCGTACAATTATTCGAAACCATTCTATTGAGAAATTAGTGCGAAAAATCAACCAAAACAACACAAAACATTAAATAAAAAAATTCTAGATTAGATTTTAAAATTCTGGCTTCGAGGTGCATTCAGTCACCATTACGACTACCTGTGTGCCAAATTTCATGGCTGTAAGTGCGATAAATTTGTCTGGACATCGCAGACAAACAAGTGGAGTGAAAGTGGATTGTGCCTATTTGTTTGAAATCAGTATGTTATTTTCTGTCTTTGGTTTTTTGTTAAGTTTATTCTTAAATAACTATTTACTCTTTACCTTGCAGGAATAAAAAGTTATACTACTAAAAAAAAAGTTAGTTATTTACCTCCCGAATTTCAATAATTTGAATCATAAATGCAAGGATTCTGTTGAATTGGAAGTTATGCAGAAGGCATCTCTGCTATGTAAATGATTAGGAACTTGTATATTTTTTAATGTGCCAAATGGGTTTCCTGTACAAACTCTGATTATTCTTTTTCTCTAACTTATGTACAATGTTATTGCTTGGCTTTAGGCAATCTAAAATAAAATTAGCAAAATACTTTTTCAGTGAAAGAAGTCGCCCTACCTAAAAAAGTCACCTCACAGGAAACTAGAATAGGATAGATACAAGAGTGTGAAAGAACAGTATTCTTTATAACTAAGAGATAAAAGAATAGGCTATCTTATGATTGATTGACGACAGAAGGAAGTTTTTTTCCTTCACTGGTTTGAAAAGATGGGAAATTTGTTATATACTTCCTTGAGGTTATAATCTATAAGTTAAACATAGGAAAAGGACACATGCCTGTTGTTTTGGCATCACACTATAGGGTCAGGTGGAGTAAAGTGGTCATAAAATCCACACTTAGGCAGATTATAAATATAAGAATTTGTTAAAATACTTAACATTTTTTGGTTATTATTTTACATTACATTTTTGAAGAACACATTGCATTAAAATTTGGGGGAAAAATAATTGACTTTAACAATTTTATGACACCTTCTATTTGTCAAACTTTTATGACCACTTTATCCCATGGGGTGGGGTAAAGTGAGTAATACATGGGGTAAAGTGGTCATAATTAAAAAATAAGCATAAAGACGTATTATAAGTAAGCAAAGTTTTTTTAAAAAATTTAACAAAACTCAATATAGTTTCAACTTTAAAAGAAAATCAGTTTTATTTGTTCAAATTATATATTTTTAATAACCTAGGATCAAAAGTTGGCTTTTCAAGAATTTTAAGGATATCTGACTCTTCAATCCAACAATGTTATGATTTTCAGGAAAGGTGTAGTTAATAGTCTGAAGTTTTAGACATTTTATTGACAGAACATCTCCTATTTTATCAAAAACCTGTCCAATAAGCTCTTGGATTGATCCCTCCCTTCATATTTTGCCAACATCTCGCAGAAATACTGTGATTGTTTGATTATCTGCAATTCACAATTAAATGAAAGCTTTTCTGCTTTTTATTTTTTCTTTGCATGTTTTTAACTGTTTTCTTGCATCTCATTCTGTTTGAGGCTGTTTTATTATTTCTTGATTTTTACAAAGTGTAATTTTTAACTATCCTGTGATAATTGATTATCTGCAATTGTGTATTCACTTGACTGAATAAGACATTTTCTGCTTTCTATCAAGTTTTTCTTTGCAAGTTTTTAACTGTTTTCTTTCATCTATTTCTTTTTGTAGTTATTTTATTACTAATTTCTTCAGTCAAACCTTCATTATTGTTTTTGAACTTTTCTTTTTTCTCTTGAATTCTATATGGTCACTTTATGTATAGATGAAACAGGTGGTTACAGAGTTGTAAGTACAGCTCATGTCAAATCTTTTAGAGTGCAATTATACAAAAATTATAGTGTAATTAACGCATGGCCTTTTTTACTGATATGTAACTTCCGTGCCCACCATCAATTCAAAGAACAGGTTTTTTGCAATTCTATAGAAAATTGGATAAAGCCTTTACCTTTATTCTATTTTAGCACTACCTTTAGTCTATTGCTTATATAAATGAGCTCCTTTGTAAAAAAATAAAAAGATAGCATGAAATCATTTGCTGGTGCACTAAAAAGCACATCCTCTTTTGCAATTGGCTGATTTCTTATGTGTTATGTAATGATTTTGGCACAAAAATTGGGGTTACCCAGTTTCATATCTTTAATTATAATCTGTAATATATCTTAAATTAATATTTAACTAACATTTCTCTAATAAATTAAGCTTCAGAAATTTTAAAACAGTGATGCATGTTAAGCCTATCCCCATGACCACTTTACCCCATCTTACTTAAATTACTATAAAATATCTATAATTAATTCAGCTTATCTGTTAAAGAGGAAGCATTTTTAAGATCTATATGAAGCTTTCTGCAGAGTGAACCTAATGAAAACTTCATTAAACAAAATGTAGGAGAGAAGTTAAATTAGGTAATCCAACTTCAAACTGCTACATAAACAAACAAAATAGGTGTTTTCTCCTACTAAAGTGTTGCAATTAGTATAATTTTGAATCTTAAACTTATTTCTTAACTATTCAAAGCTAAAATAAAAAAAAAAATTACATTCATACCAATATTCATTACAAAGTTATATAGCATTTTATTTGATTTATGACCACTTTACCCCACCTGACCCTATTAAATACTCTATAGTATTTGTATATCTATGCTCACCACTAAAGGTAGTCATTTTATAGGAGACTTAATTTTCTTAAAAAAGAAGTCCCCTCATATTCTCGTAAGTAGAAAATTTAGCCTAAGTCCATTTCTTTACATCACAAATATAAATATGAAAGATATTTATAGGAAAACAAAATATGAATATACATATACAGTAAAATTATTTGAAAATGACCGTTCATTATTAAATTACATGTATTATAGTTATTACCGCAAAGTAAAATATCAAATTATCAATTAGGCTCAACAATCAAATTAGGTAACAGAGCAACCGTTATGAAATTGATTTGTTTTCCTATTGTAATAATATATGCATTTTCAATAATATGATTACAATAACATGCTACTAATCTGCTACTTGATCATTAAAACATTACCATCCAAACAAATACTTAAAATAATAGGCAAGATGATAACCTTGATAATTTTTTTTTTTTATGTTGTGAAAAGCAATTGACAATTTAAGCTACAAAAATTATTTAAAATTTTACTGATGTGATTTTAAGTATGAAGTCAATGCTCAAGCCTTTCACATTCTGCATTAAGGAAATAAGGAGCAATATATATCTATAAAAAGAAACTGAGCAATTAAAAAAAATTATATAATCTATATTTTTACCTATTGCAAAAAATTATATTTCCAAAAATGAAAATTTTTATGCATAAGTTATTCATGTAAAGCCTTAGAATTTTGCTTATAAATTACATAAAGTTCTTCAGTGCATTTGTGAAAAATTACTCCAAAATGTAAAGAAATATTTGATTTTTTTTTCTGAATCCAGTTACTATAGTTTGAATGGAGGAAGGACCTTATTAAAGGGTTGACACCCTGTGTTTTCCAAAAATTATAGATAACTTTGTTCCTTTTCTTCCCTTCCTCTTTAGTTTTGTATCAGTACATAGCACTCATTTAATGATGCTGGAGGTTTTTTTTTTTTTTTTTTTACATGTCTGAAACTTTACATTTTATGTTATTTACTGAGAATATAAGAAACTTTCTACTAACAAAATTATGATTAGCTTTCTGTACCTTTGAATATTCCGAAACCATCCTTCCTTATAATTGCAAATATGATTTACTACTGGGTTTGTGGTCTTGTCTGTGAATTTTGTGTCATAAAATAATGTCAGTTTTTCCTTCTGTGCTCACATCTGTGTTAAGGATGAAGAACTTTGTTTGGATGGGAATATAGTTTTTAAATATTTATAATTTTTTTTTTTTTTTTTACAAATGGATATCCATTGAGCTCCTGGAAATAATAGACAAAATTTGTTGGACAAGTTAACATTTTTGACCTCTTTTTGCCAATGTAAAATTCTCTGACATTCTTCATTCTCAGTATGCAAAAGTAATTCAGAAGTTATTTCTTTCTAACTCGCAGTGAAAATTATGGTACACACATCTAGCAGTCATTATCACAATTTTCAATTGAAATCTTTAATTATCTTTTCAATTTATATTTTTATATTAGACATCTGGTAGTTAATTGTTCAAATTTACAATTATTACATAAATACATTAAATTATGTCGACATTAAATTTAACTTTTAAACCCAGAGACCTGGTGTTAATATTTTTTATGCATGCACCCATTAAGACTAAGCAGACCATTCTGCCATAGCAGCAATTGTACCCTATGCGGGTCATTCTCATGAAAAAGGTACAAACAGCTAAAAAAAAGTTTATTTTACAAAAAGTATATAAAAAATCTTAAAAATTGTATGGATGTTTCCATTTAAGCTTAATAAATAACCTTACATTAGTGGCCAAGTTTTCTATTTCATTTTTCACTGCTTTTTTTTTATTAAAAAAATTTTTGACCTGTCTACGAAGGAGACACGATAGTCAACGGAACTTTTACATTTTAAATGAAAGTAAAATCGACTAATTATTGGGCAGATTTGGTACAGGTTTATTTCTTATAATTAAACAATAAAATTAGTTACTAAAAACCAGTGCAAGAAAACTTAACATTTTAAAATAAATAGCACTTTTTAAATAATGGCACTGACTATGCATTAGTTAAATAATATTTGTAAACAATTTCAAGTAAATGAAAGTCAACATTTTGCAGGAAAGTAATCAATTATATACAAGATTAAGGAATATCTTATATTTATTTATTAATAAACAATCTAGTAAATATCATATTAAGTTTTTCTACTCTCTTTTCTTCTAAATTTGAGCATCTGACTTTGTCTTTTTATTTTATGAAATTATCATTTTTACTAAAAATAAATTTAGCTATTAAAAATGTTTTTATACATTATTGAAGTTTTTAATATTATAAATATTCCATATGTTGTTTATCTTAATGCTTTGAGAATACAATTTCAGTTTAATTTTTAAAAAAATACAAAAGAAAATCACTAAATTTCATAAAAAATATCTACAAAAGAACTTTTAATTAATATTATTTTAATTTATCTAACTGTATCATGATTTTTTAGATTTTGTTTCTTTCATTAACAATGCCATCCTCTGTAACTCTCTATGGAGATGCTGTGTCCACAGAGGAGACAAAAACTAAGTTTTGAATTTTTAAATTCTTAAGTTTTTACGTGGCTAAAGTGGTACACTTATTTTTATTATATTCGATACTAAACCTGTCAAAATTTTGTATTTTAATTTTAAATTTGATTTTTCTTAATTTATTTATGATGTCCACGGAGTGGACGCTGATAACTTTACCAAGCTCTAAATGGAACAAATAAATTGGAATATATTCAATAAATTCTCAATAGAACGTTTTTCCTTAAAAAACAAATTGTCTGCCTCTCTTCATGATGATTTGACATGAGCTGCCATTTATGATATTTTTTTTAAGTTATTTTCTTTATCCACGGAGGGAAACATATTTGAGTGGGAACAAAGTGTAAAAATTAATTACTAAGTAAAAATAATTTTTTTCCAAAAAAAATGTTAGGTTAGACCTTAACTAGGAACTTTAAGCTTGTTAATACTGGAAAAAAAATGCAATTAAAAAAAAATTGCTTGAGTGTCAGTTAATATTGTTTTGAATTTCATATGTAGGGACATCCATGGAGGGGACTTTTGTCTTATATTAATTGAAAAATGAGAGTTAAATAGTAATTTTTTTTTGTAGAAACATATTGAATAGCTTTTTTAAAACTTAAATTATACATATGAACAAAAATATTAGGCCATTTGTGGCACTTTCTAATTTTTATCACTCTGGGACTGTAAAAATTATCTTTTTGAGAGAATGACCCATATATATTTTAATGATAATAAAAAAACTTTTAGGAGACCATAGCAATTTTCTGAATTCAAAAACTGAACGATTATAATCTGATATAAGAGTTGAAGTGCAACATTACTCTGGATCCTAATTTGTTTACACAACATTATGCCATCGATATTTTCCAAGTTCATGTAACTAAACAAGAAAGGAATTCTCTGTATCTTTTATTCCAAAAAATAAAATTTCCTTAACTGGTTGGATTAAAATACACTCAATTGCCAGAAAAATTGGTAGATCAGCTTAATACTTGGTAAGTATCATTGCGAGAGTGAAGAAATACATTGGGGCATAGATTCTACGAATGGAAATATGTTGTAGGCAATGCACACTGTATTTCCAAAAAAGCATTTCCCAATTCAGGTGTATTCTGAGGTTTTGGACTTCTCTGTTTGATAGCATATTACTTAGCATTCCAAACATGTTTGATCAAGTTCAGATCTGGGGACTTAGGTGAGAATGACATAACTCCAAACTTGGGTGAATGCACCTCCAACCATAATGTGGCGTTTTCACACTGGTTTGGAAGTGCCTAGTCCTGCTGGAACAACACATTTCATCAGAATGTACCTCATCAGAAACAATTTGTACACACCATTGGCCAATCATAGACATTTCTAGGCATACGAGGGGTGCAAATGATTACAATCTGAATGAACCTCATCCATTCAGGAGCCTTCTGCCTGCCCTCCCAACTGCTGGTACAGTTTCCTTTGGCAGCCAGGATCATAGCTTTATTTGGTTTGCAATACAAACAGATATTGCCATCTACCTATTACAGTTGATTTAGTTTAGTTATATTAATGTCCTATTTTGAAGCAACATGAGCGTTATTTTGGACGGACCTCGTAATTTTGAACTACGTTCAGGTGACGAGGACACCTGAGCTGGTACACCCTCTCCAAACTTCTGCACACCACCAGTGGGAGGACGTATGGCCACTATGTATGATTTAGTGCACAACAGGCCCCATACACGGGAGATCTTCAGTGGAATCGGGTTTCGAACCTGGAACCCTTTGGCCCCGAAGCTGAGATCTTATCACTAGGCCACTGCAGCCTCTATTACAGTTGGAAACTCCCAAAACCAGTCTCCCGAAATCACACTACTTTTTTCATTCATTGACTGCTCAATGTTGTTGTGTCGAAGTGGGAAGAATAGTCATATGTCAGTTATAGTTATTGAGAGAATTCTGGTGGACTGTTGGCTCATAAAGCCCATATCCTGCAAATTATATTGCTAATACAGAAGCTGATGTTTGTTAAGGCTGCACAATTGATTTCTGTTGTTTCCTGTGAGAATGTCATGCACCTGTTATATAAAACAATATTTGTCAGCCAAAGATTGTAATCCTCACAAATTAATTTTTTTATGGTCACAGGTGTCATAAGTTGGAGGTTGCTGGAATTCTCGTAATTACATTGCACCTTTTCCATGATTGTCTGTGAAAACTTGAACTTCACTTGTACTTCCAAAATAATTTGACTCATTTCATGAATGCCAACTATTACTAAGCATTAAAAATCGCTTACATATTTACTAATTTTCATACTCATGCCATAAACAGCTCTGATAGCCAACGAGGAGATGTCTTATCTATTGCTTTATATAAACTGGCTGCTGTAGTAGAGTAAATGCATAGGTGATGTTATTAGATGTTTTGCTCTTCTGTACCAGTGTTTCTGGCATTTGAGTTTATCCTTAGTTTGCGAAAATAAATAAGTATCTATCTCTATTTTGAAGATTCTATTAAAATTTCTGAAATGACATTACGCTGCTGATGTGAATGTGACTTTTTTTTGTATCTCATTTGTTAATCAATAATTATTTCTTTGAACTATTGTAGTTACTGATACTCCATTTAGTAGAGTCAGCCACATAACACAGGCATGGCCTGAATTATATATATTGTATTTCAGTATTACCCTCTGACAGCCTCCAAATTTGCAGATTAGTACTTTGCAGAATTTTGCAAAGGAGATGGAATAGTAGAAATAGCACAATGCATTTCTTCCATTAATAGTTGGACACTGTTTGGTATTATGAGTATAATGTTTGTATGGGGAGGAGATGAGAAAATTTTCTTCTTCTGTGAACTGTAGTTTTTCTATTATTCTGAAATTTAAAATATGTGATGAGTAAGGTATCTTTTTTGGCACATAAGATAAATAGTAAAAATAAAAAAATAATTTTTGTCATAAATGATAAATATATCAATTATTAAGAATTTACAGTTAAATTTCATAAAAAAAAAACACTTCAAAAACTTAAACCATGTGAAAATTCTTATTTGAATTTGTATAAAATTGCATGGTAGAAATGCAAGACATTAATTTGTCAAAAAGCATTTTATGGTCGCTATTTTGACAAAAGTGCCAAAAAATAAGCATCTAAGTTATTTTCATTTTAAAGGGCATAGTTTATTACTGTTAACAATAGAAAATATTTATTTTCTGATTGTAACATGCTAGAATGAATTCAATAAAGCTTATTTCGAATTTGTGTGTAAAACATGAAAGTAATTTTAAAAATAAATGTTATAAATTTTGTTAAAATTATGTTATTTATCATTTCCAGCAGTCTTAAAGAAATTGTTTGAAAGGAAAGAGAAAAGATGCATGGAAGTAGAAATAATGAGTGGAAAAGAAGATAGATGATGTTGCTGTAAGAGGCAGGGAGGAAGCAGAGATATTATGTGAAAGCAAAAGTAAAGAGGGAAGATGCTAAGAGCTTATGTGAAAGCAAATTCGTTTTTGTATCCATACAAAGTTAATAAAATTACTCCCAAAATTGTAAAGGTATGTAATGAACTGTCCATTATTTTTCTCCTTTTTTTATATCTTTGTTTCTTAATTATGAACAAAACTACTCTAAATTAGACTGACTGTAAATTAGCTAAGTATAATTTTCACTCGAGTATGAATCTATTTATTCCAAGAAAAAACAATGGCATTTTTTTTTACACTGGAATTAAAAATTAAGACATTATTTTGTCAAATTGCAATAATAATAATGAGCTTATTTTAATAAAATCTTATGTAATCTCTTATAAAAAATATGAATGCACAATTATACAAAAAAAGTTACACCACAACAGTCACAGTATGACCAGAATAACCAGTAAGCACTAGTGAAAATACATTACGGTATGAAGCATTAAATAACTCTAATATGGGATATGACTAGGGTTGCCATATGTCCCATATATGGGACTGTCTCTGTATTTCAATGCTTAGTCCCGTGTTACTATTCGTCCAGTTTTCTACCTAAACTCTGCATCATTATAATTTTAAAATGACTTGTGCCTAATTTTATAATTATGTGAAAGAAGAAAATGATATAAATGAGAAAGTAAAGTAAACTTTAAAATATAACTGGACTACAAAGGATTAGCCTTGGATCATTTTTATTATTCTACGTATTCATTTTATCAGATTGCCTAAAATAATTGATTTTTATCCCCAGTAGTAAAATTAGTAGATTATTAGTAAAATAAACAGTTACCTACCCACTTTTTTCATGTTTTATTTATTTCACACTTAAACGTCCAGAATCAATGCTTGGCAATTATGGCAACCATAGGTATGGCCTCTCTCCAAATGATATCTATCCAAAATCATGTAATCGAAAAATCCCTGTGGTAGTCAGTCCCACTCCTGCAGTAACACAGTTTTCAGTTCCTGGATGGAATGCCAAGATAAAATTGCTCTTCCAAGATCATCCCATACATGCTCAATATGATTTAGCTACTCATTCTAGTGAATATATCACTTCCAAAATAGTTCTCAACTAGAATAGCCTTATGTGGATTAGAGTTACTAACCATGAACATTTGCCGGTTGCTTAGAAAATACTTAAAATGTCTAAAATAGGAATGCAAGATCTCACCGATTACCTGCAAGTATTCAGGGAGTTTCTGTCAAATACAAGAAATGTTGTGTGGACATCTGTGGCACTTTCATTACCATAGCAATCCCATTCCTTTGAGAGGAAGGCTGTATTTTTACTTTCTAGTATACGAAGTATACAAAATGAAAGTATTGTAATCGTCAAAAAATTCGAACTCGAGATTTTGACGAATCTCTACGTTTTAGACCTCCCCGAGTCCGAAAAACACAATTTTGGAATTATGTCTGTCTGTGAACACGATAACTTGAAAACTATTAGAGATACAGGGATGAAATTTTGTGTGTGATCTTTACACATAATTTGTAGGTTTCTATCAAATTTTGGAGAAAATCCGTCTACGGGAAGTCTGTCTATCTGTCTGCCCACGGTCATGTGAACACTATGACTCAAAAACTTGAATAGGTATATAGATAAAATTTGGTACACGGTTTTATCATCATGAATGTAGGTCTGTATAAAATTTTGGGCCAAATACGTCAAATGGTTGACTGTCTGTCAGTCTGTATAATCGCATACTTGTTAAGCATTTGTTTCAAAACTAATCTCCATGCGCATGCGTACTGGTAGAAATCTCTGGTACCAAGCGGGAGGATTACGTCACTTTGTCCTTGAGACGGAGTTTGTGATAGATATGTTTTATCTCCTGTTTTGTTTTTGCTATCTCATATTAGCGGAGCCTGCTGGAAAATAAATATTGCTAAGTTTTAATACATAGGCATCTCTTTTAATATGATTCTTCACCTAAATATTTTACAATCATTATAATCTGCAATGAAAAACCTTCTGATATTCGTTGCATTCTGGATTACAGTAAGTTAGATTTTTTTTTTTTTATCCATGCAAGGGGAGGGGAAATGACAAATTTTTGAGCAGTATACGAGAAAGTTTAGGGGAGGCCACTCCCACTGGTTCTTCATATGTAGGTACTAGTAGAAAGTTTTTTTTTGTAGATAATGATATGTTAAGAATTAGTGCCCAGATTGAATTGTAGTTTGTCTGAGAAGGGAACATTACTTCATTGAAGTCTGGTCCAAGATTGATGTTTGGTTATCCTACTTCGTCGGGTGTAACTGGCCATGTCCATGAATGAAGCACTCATAATAAAGGAAAAGTATTGCATATCTTCTGTTAGTCAAAGTCACCTTGGCGAACTTGGGTATCACTTGAGGTAGAATTCTGGTTTTAGCTGAAGTATGTATGAGTAAATTGCCTTCCTGGAAGGCTTTGAGGGAAAACTGGCCTACATTTGTTTCATTTGGGATAAAATCTCCAGTAACCGGCCTGACTGAATCCTGCAGTTGGCTTTTAAAGTGTGCAGATCTGACCATCAGCTTTTGAATTGTGCTGTTTAAGAGCAAATCCAGGATAGAACCCATGAACCTCTTCCTGTGATTCAAATTCCTTAATCCACTGGACCACTAGTGAGTGATAAGACAAATATTCCTCATAAAACCAATGAATTATTTAAGAAGTATGAGCATATAATTTTGAATTTTGATTACTTTGAAGATATGTCATATGTGTGGAATTAGTGCACATTAAATCCATGGTAGTTTAGGCCTTCTCGTATTTTAGGAAATTAAAATTTGGAGAGATAGGTGAGGATTCGGATATTATCGATGAATGTTCAGAAATGCCGTTCCCCAGCTACTTGTAGTTTTAAAACAGAATGTTAATTTGGCAAATGAAATAATTTCTTTGCGTTTATACCAAGAAAGAGTTCAAATTAACATAAAATTAAATCATAGATGTTTAATATTTACTTTGAGGTTGGTTGTCTAAGAAATGAACAAAATATTAAATGTCCTTCTTGGCATTATACTTCTGGCAGGAGTGATCTTACTTCCAAACAAGACAAGATACCAATCTTACTCCCGTGAAAAATGAAGAGTCTTCACAGTCCCAGTTCCATTCTGCGGATTTTTGCCTCTTCATTGTAGAAGGCTGTTTTGTTGGTGTAGCTACACACATGTAAGCTCTCTTTAATAATAAAAGTAATTACATTTAGTAGAAATTTTAAGTTGATCACATTTATTGAGAAATAAAGCTTTTATTAAAATTTGTAACTGGTCTAGGATCAGTCATCCAATAATATTCATAGCCTTCAGTTTCTAATTGCTTAAAGTTCATACATAGCTATAATTTGAATACACTTTTTACATCAGTCAGCAAGAGGAAAATTTGTTTCATATTTGCAGAGGAATTTAAAAACAGCTGGCAATTGAGCTGTTTACTGTTTGTTCCAGTAAAATAGCTCACTATGATTCAGAAAGCATTAGCAAAATTTATAAAATATACGAATTATCAAAATAAAAAAACTAACAGTTAACAGTTCATCATTTAAGTCTAATTCTTAAATCTATTCCATTCTATTTCTAGTGTTCAAATATTTTTTATTCAGAGATAGATATAGCATTCAATTTTGGGGTTCATGTGGCAAATAGATCAGGATACATTTAGAAATTTGTATGGAATTCCATCTAATATCATTACAGAGAATTTCTGGATTTTATTTTCATGCGATTATTATTTTCGTATTAAATTTTTATAGAATGCAAACCTGTCTAGAAATGAATTTGCCATTATAATATGGCATAACTTTATTATGAGTTGTTAACCCTATTACTATCAAAATTATTTATTAGTACTGTGATTTGCTTGCATGTAGAAGAAATTAATTTGAAGCATTAAATTTTCAATTTATCAAATATTGTATTTCTTAAAAATAACTATTTTCTAAATTTATTAAATATTATTTTTTGCTCATATACTATTGTAACTGAATTTAGGGCTTGTCTTGGATTCTGCATTTATGGCAAGAAGAAAGAATTTTAAAATGTCATTTATTGAAGTTATATTAATTGCTTATAACAATTTTTTTCTTACAGTGCACTACAGTTATGAAGAGCAGTTGAAAAAGGTTGGCACTTTTTTTGTTCTTAGAGCGAACATTTAAAGCCAAAGGGTACCAGATGAAGTCAAAGGCATGATTCTTTTGAATTTGTTGTGTGAGAAAGTGATAAACATTTTGATCTACGTTAAGGATGAAGAAACAAAAAATTATAGAAAAGTAAAGAATATTATATAATTGAAGCTAACTACTTAGGCTTACTTTCAAAATTTTCAAAGAGCGAGGCACCCACAAAACAAAACTCACAATTTGCATATTGATTAGCGACCAGTTGGAGGTAACATTGCAAAGCAAGAAAGGTAAGCGATTTCGAAGCATTGAAGGAACTGATTATTAATGATAAGCTGCATCAAACTCTTGACCTAAAAACTGACACACATATAAATATTAGACAAGAGCACTACTGGTTTGTACCAGCTGAATTAGGCTAGGTATGTTACTTTTTTTTGGAAGAGATCTTTTAAAGAAGTGCGTTATAGTTCTAGTCGGTCTTGCCACTGTCAGAATAGTAGCCAGTATGATTACAAAATCTAATCATACGCCACTCGCAGATCTTAACCAAAACTCAAGGAATGCAAATCATTTCGATTCTTTGTTTGGAGATAACCTATAAAGCTAGCGATTGTGACAAAGAGGGCAAGGGAATATGGAAAACAGGAGAAAAACATCTTAGTTACGAAAATTCGCTGAGTACTTCAAACTTCTTGACCTGCGGCCTTTGTAGCATGTCTCTGTCATAGAAAAGGAAATAGATTCGTAGATTTGGAATGCCAGCTATTCGTAATAAATGCATCTTTCTTTGTACTGGGATGATTTTGGGAAAATTACGCCAAGTTCAGCTTTTGGAGAAGTGGAGGCTGATCTAGTGAAAATATTGATTAACTGTGTTGAACAGCTCTTTATTAGATGACCCGATGGAGTGTCCGAAAGCCCGAAAAACGTTCCCTACTGTAATAAAATTCCCGTCGGGGAACGGCAAAGAATCCTTTTTGCTCGAGGGTTTGGAAGTGTTGGTAAACGAGCGGATATCAAAGGAAGCGAGTCGACGGATGGAGACCTCAGTACAGTTCCTACAGAACCTTTTGGAATTCTCAAAACCATAAATTGTTTTGTATAAACACGAGGGTTGTTAGGGAATGTTTTCGAACATTGGAGTCTCGTTTCAGGGAGCATTCAGATTTCGTTCTGCAAAGTCTTACATCGCTCTTTATTTTTCTGATTGTAGAATTTTCATGATGTCCGATTCCAAGCCAGGTAAATGATACCATTTTTTACAGATTATTTTAATATTTTCCATATTTTTATGCTATATTTTAAACTTGTTTTTCTCATTAAATTTTCAAATATGAAGTGAATTTTAAAAATATGTACACCTTGAGGCTACCTTAAATGATTTTTGTACTCTCTCTTCATCTAAAATTTCTAAAAATTAGCCCCGATAAGCTCGGGTATTTTCATTTATTTTAATATCTCTGTTAAGGAAGATTTTTCTCTTTTCCTTCAATGATGCAAAAATAAATATCCGAGTTAAAAAAAAAAGCATATTGGAAGATTAAACTAACTTGTTCTGTCCCAAATGTGAATTCATCAAAACATTCGACAATAAATTCGAAAGTTTTATTAAGAAATCACCGAAATCATCATAAGAATCTTATGTGGGTGGGTACACAATCTAAAATACATTGGAACTTTTTAAGAATTAAACACTGAATGGCTTCAACAGTTTTTAAAATCAATTCTAATATTTATTTCCGATTTAGGGACCGTTCAAATATACTTTGGGTAACGGGAGGGGTTCTGGTGACGGTTTATTTTGCTTGACGAGAGGAGGAGATCGCTTCGAAGACATTAAAATTGATTTTATTCCGAAAATCTTTGTAACTCTGCACTGAAATAATTTAATTTTAAAAAATTAATTTGAAAAAAAAAGTTAAATTGGCAAAAGAAAATTAAACTTGATTTTGTGTTTAAACTTGAAATTGTAAATAAAATTAAACTTACATTTTTTTTGCCATTTTAAGCTCAGAAGTTATCTGAGTTTTTATTTGAATTGGTCCTAAAATTTTTTGTAAATCTAGATTTATTACTGCTTAAGCTTGTAAAAAAAAAAGAACGGGGGGGGATTGCAGAGTGCTTAAGGGAATTATAAGAGGGTTTACATCTGGTTTATTTTTAGGATTATGGGGAGGCAACAAAATGCAAAATGTGTCTTTACTGATATTTGAACGGCCCCTAGTAGTGCTACATAAACATATAAAAAACGAAAAATTTTGGAACATGAAAAGTGATTTAGATTTTGAAGACAGTTAGGGTTGTTCTGAAAGTGATAAACCTCTGAAAGACATTTTTTTTTTTTTTTACAAAGTTGGAAAAATTTGAAAAATTACCACAAATAGTTTTTTATAAATACAAATAATATAAAACATAATTCACACGATGAAAAAGTTACCCTTATAAGTTAGTCATTAAAATGCTTCGGAAAATTTCCATGAAGAATCTTTCTAGAAATTGAATAAACATAATATTTTTGTGAAAAATACGACAATTTTAGTCTTAAAAATTATTTTAAGATTTAATGGTATATATATAAAATTTATACTATATCAACGAAATTCTTTCTCTTTTTAACCATCTAGAGAGGTGTTTTTATTTATCCCCACAAAGATATTTTATTAGACAAATATTTGGAGTGTTAAAAAACATTAGCTTTTCTGGTGGCCAATTTTATTTACGTACAATTTTTTCTCTAATTGTAATTAATCTAAAAAATATTTTAAACATATTTTATATCAATATCTTTCATTGTTTTAGTTATTCTATGCGCTTTGCGATATAAAAACATGTTTGTGTGTACGTTGTCGTTGCTATAATTGCGTAAGTTTTTAAAAATAATATAAAAACAATCGAACCAACCCTTTAACATTATGCCACATTGTTTCGGACTAGAGTTTCGAATCTTCCTTTTTTACTTTCTCGTATACGAAGTATACAAAAAGAAAGTATTGTAATCGTCAAAAAATTTGAACTCGAGATTTTGACGAATCTCCACGTTTTAGACCTCCCTGAGTCCGAAGAACACAACTTTGGAATTATGTCTGTCTGTCTGTGAACACAATAATTCGAAAACATTAGAGATACGAGGATGAAATTTGGTATGTGATCTTTACACACACTTTGTAGGTTTCTATCAAATTTTAGACAAAATCCGTGTACGGGAAGTCCGTCTGTCTGTCCACGTTCATGTGAACACTATAATTCAAAAATTTGAATAGCTAGATGGATAAAATTTGGTACACAGTTTTATCATCAGGAATGCATGTGCATATCAAATTTTGAGCCAAATCCGTGAAAGGGTTGACTGTCTGTCGGTCTGTATAATCATATACTTCTAAACATTATAACTTGTAAACCCTATGGCTTTGATAAATAAAAATTGGTATGAGACTTGCTAACATCAGTTGTAGATCCGTGCCCAATATTCGTTTCAATCGGTCGAAAAAAAGGTGTTCAAATCGCCTATTTCTCTTTTCTCATCACACAATGATGAAAAGCCGTTATTGCGTAATTTCACGATTCACTTGCGCAAATCCTTTCTGCTTCTACCCACGCCTTTCGCCTCCGATTCCTAAGCTTTTTTTCTCCACTGAGTTAGGGACGCTTATTTGTTTTAATGCCTTGCAGCCTATTTTTTCTCCACATGTGTTAGGAGTATATGAGAAAGTTTAGAGGAGACCATTCCCTCTGGTTTATATATATATTTATTTATTCTTATGGTTTGGGACAAATTGGCTGGGAAACACGGTCACCAAAATTTTTTCCAGTAGTGCCCCGCATTTCCTAAGGCCGACCCTGCATGTTGTTACGCCGTGTCATCTCATAGGTATGTGCAAGCACTGGATTGAAGGAACGATCTTCCTACACTCCTTTTTAAAGGTTTTCCACAAACGATTATATGGTATTCTGTGATTAGCTCTTCTGCTGTCTCTGCGGTTGAGTAATGGAAAGCCCATCAGTGCTCCTCGTCTCTTTGTTGTCGTTGGCTGTTTATAATGCAGTTTTTGCATTTGTTCTACACAGCCGTTTTTCATGTTTACTGTTCCAAAGCTGTTTATGCTTTTTCAATGCCTTGATCATTTTTCGATGGGAAAAAAGTGGGTGTTGCCGTCTGAAAATTTCGAAATTTTTTCTTTGTAACCGTGCAGGCTCCATTGTTATTATTCAGCAGTTTCGAGCGCATATCTTCTAATTATATCTCGCATTTCATTTCGATTGGTTGAATGAAGCTGCCTCTAGGGATTCATATATAGGCAAAGTTTCTTTATGACCACTCTATATTTACTCGGTATACCAGCATATCAAATGACTTGAAGCAGTTCCTCTCAGATCTCTGTCAGCTAAAGCGACTGTAGATGTTTTGCTGCAGAATCTTTAGAAGGCAGGAATTCGTAATATTACACCGGGAACAAAATTTGTGTTGCAATTATATAAGCGCTTGATCTTATTTTATCAGTTCTTGCCTTTTTTTTTAATCATAATAATTCAAGTATGCCGATTTCAAATCCGAAGCTAGTTTTTCTTTGTAAGCTGTAGAGTTTTAAAAAATACTATTTATACTAGGGGGCTCTGCCCCCTGCTCGCTAAAGCTCGCCAACCCCCAGAAGGATTGCGTTGCAATCCTCCCAGGTTTGCTACGCAAACCCTGCTCGCTTCGCTCGCTATAATGAAGACACTGTGTGTCCTAGAAGTTATTCTAAAATCTTCACATATATATATATGAATCAGCTTTATTTTGCTTCTGATGCTTTAACTTAAATCAGCACAGAATAAAATTTTTTAGCCTCAAAAAAGATATTTTTCTTCAAATAAAACTTGCAAAGTAAAGCTGATTTCCTTTTAATGCTTTCACCTTAATAACGAAGGAATAAAATTTTTTGGCCCTGAAAAGGGCCGTTTTTTATATAGTGAAAGCATCAGGAACCTCCCCCATAAACACAATTAAATATTTCACATTTTGGAGCTATCACAGAAACAGATTCAAAAGATTGTGCTGTACGAAAGCAGGTATATACATATTCAATAAATTCCTATATATAAAATAATATACAACATTGAAACAAATTAAAAATGTAAAGCAAAAAAAAAATATACTTGACAATCAACCACACAAAACTTCCCACTAAACACAGTTAAATATTTCACATTTTGGAACTACCACAGAAACAGATTCAAAAGATCGTGCTCAACGAAAACATAAATTGTACGAAAGCAGGTATATACATATTCAATACATTCATATATAAAATAAT
>BGPR01001527.1:0-114448 GCA_013235015.1 Araneus ventricosus
TGGACATAGTCATTCAGTGAGCTGAAAATATCAACACGGTGTTTAAAACAGTAATAGTTTTGATGTTTTGGTACTTGTAATGCCTAAAACGTGTAAAACAATGATGAAAAAAATATTCTAGAATTATAAAATGTGATTACTTTTAATAAATAGCTTATAAGTTAAATTCCGGTTTTTTTTTCTTATAATTACTACATACTTCCATAATTAAGCTGATTTGTCAAGTCAACATAAATATACTTAACTTTCTAACTCAAAGCTATTAAAAATTCTAACATAATTTTCCAAATATTTAAAAAATAATTATAGAGTTAATTTGATCTCAAATTAAAATTTGGAAACTATATTTGCTTTTTTAAAAGCGTTATATGTCGTAATTTCTGTTGAAGCAAAGAAAAAAACATTTATGATGGCGAACTCGAACATACAAATAGGAGAATTTAATCATAAATATACCCACATATGGTATAACACCTGAAGGTAATATATACATATTAACAACAACCAATCCTTCTAAACATATTGACTTATGATGCAATTTACGAGGCTTATTAGAGTGGAACTTTGAAAGAGTTTCTATTTTTATGGATTATCCAAAAAAGGAAGTCCTCATTTCTTCTTCCAAAACGTCAATATACAGTCATTTATAAAAAAGATTATAAGTGTCATTATGATATTACTGCTATGGAATCTGATAATAGAATCTTAATAAAGGTCTATAAAGCATGGGTTATGTTTGGTCTGGCATCTTTCGTCATTCCCTGCTAGTAACTGGGCCTTAAAAAATAAAAATCAAGAATTTCTTTTGAAGTCTTCTTAATGAAGAAAGTGCATCATAGGTAGAACTATCTAACTTTTCAAGAAGATCTTCATTATTTACGTAATATGGAAGATAGAAACTTTATTTCGCTGTTAAGTGAGATATGACCGAACGATGTAAATTCATTTAATTAAATACGTAGGTCCGAGAATTGGTAGACGTATTAGCAAAGTTATACAAAATAAAACTAGAAGAAATAGAAACAAAATGTCCTTTACTACCTTATTGTAGCTCAAAAGCACAAATGTCAAATTAATCTGAGAGGAATAAACGTATAGTGGGGGCAAAATGGGATACTTGATTTTGGAAGTTATTAATTCTTCGTTCTAGTGGACAAATGCTGGAATTATTCTCCATCTTAGGAAGAAAAAAGAATGGCCAGTAGTTTCAGTTTATTGTTAAATCTAATTTCGTCTGTGAAGGTTTATTTTATGATGTCACTTCTCCTGACGTTCGTATGATTTAACCATCATTAGTTAAAATTATTTTGCACTTTAAAAACAATTTTTAGTCCAGCTTATTATTCATTTTACTACACCATTCCAATAATTGCAAGGTTCTATTTCTCTATGACTTCTGGCACTGAGGTAAAACCGGATACTTCTTATGGGGCAAAAGGAATAACAGGGAAGCTACGGATTCGATCGAAGAGGATTTTCTTAGGTTGTGAGATGATGGTAGTTTGTGAGGCTACGTCTTATTTTGACCTTTGCGTCAACGATCTGATGAAAGCATTTCCAATTTATTCTGATTTCAATGCTTTCTTTTTGTGATAACTTAATTATTACAAAAAATTATTTTAGTCAAAAAAAAATTTTAAAAAATAATTGAAGTTTATGTATTCCATTATTTCCTCGGCTTGCAAATAAACTATTTTTTATTTATTTTTCTCATATAAAGCAATTACATAAAGAAACTGAATTAGAATACTAGAAGAAAATAAAGAAAAGGAAAACAATTCTTTCAAAGAGAAAATTGTTTGTGGTGACTCAAAAAAACAGAAGAGAAAAGAAACAAAAGAATCAAAAAGAGAAGAGTATGAAGAACCAATTCTGCAAAGCCGTTCCATAATAAAACATAAATAAAACTACCGTAGTTAAGATGATAAAGACAACGCTGTTATGTGAATTTTACTACCCTACTTATTACTATTATTAAACTAATTGGTTATTATTCTTAAATTGTTGACTATTGTAACTATTGATAAATCTTTAAAGAACCTGTCTTTGTTCTTAAACCTATCAACTATTGTACTATTGTTAACTTTTAAAAAATCGTTTTAAATTTTCAACTATTATTCATTGTTCAATCTAGAAAATTGTTTTATTCTTAAATTGTCATAATAAAAAAAAATATGCCACCGAAATTGTCATATAATAAAAAAAAATAATAATTTCAACTTCCCCATAGAGTTACTGTGCATCCCGCTTTACCCCAATTAGTGAGATAAAATGAAATATTTTGACTTTTTCTACAAAAATTCATTAGTAAACAAGGTAGTAAAGCTATGACGACGAATGACATGGTTCATTGTGTGAAATTTCCATTAAACAATTCAGATCAGGCCCCATCTAGCCTCTATCCGGATTGTAGAAAGAAACAATGCCGTGAAACAAAACTTTAGGGAAGTAGCACTACGAGACATCGGGACAACGCTGCTGTTCACTATTTTTTTTGTATACATTTTAATGTGTCCACAATTTTCTGACAATAATCTCTGTATTATGACAGACACATTTCAAATATTTATTTCATTTCATAATAAACATCGAATTCTTAAAATATATCATTTCTTAAATTGATTAAGAAAATATTAACAAGCAACTGCAACTTCTATAAATCAAATATTTCTGCCAAAAATGCAGTTTGAATACCTAAAGAAATTTAAAAATCTGGAAAACCAAAGCTGAACAATGAAAAAAATAATATCTAAATTAAGGAATATTCTTTTCATAGCACCGGGTGGTTACACGGTAATCCACACCAGAGCACCAATCCCAAGCTGCAGCATACAGGGTCGTTTGAATGATAATCGTCGCGAGGTTAATACGAGAACTGTGGGCGGAACTTAATGGCCTATCACCGGCCCAATGCCAAAAACCTCATATATGAAGCATATGTCTCCAATGGGGTAGCGGATCAAGAGGATTTATTGTTGCCTACAGAAGCTAATTTAGAGCCTCATGGCGTCAAAGCATTACCGAGTTATATATTTTAACAAAATATGATGAGTAGCCATGTAAAATATAACAAGCCAGACGATATTTAGACTTGCTAAGCCACCGAAGACGATTATGGTAAAAAATAAAAATCATATTATTTCCCGGGCACCACTGTTCATAAAGTAACAAAAAATATTAATGTATTTATATAATTTTTAATGCGATAGCGGCATAAGTTAAAGATGGTGAGGTACGAAAAGTACTATTCCTCGGGAGCGTTTACACAGAGTGAGCCTCCTAATGATGCTGTAGGACGAAGGGATAACCATATACCCGGCGCCATTTAATCCAGCTACGCAACTGTATTTCTGGCCATCTCAGTGGCGGCAACTCAATACCTCACCATTGTTTTAGTCTATGTATTCAATTGATTCATGTACTTGTGGTGCCATCCCGCTGGGAATTAACACAAAATATACAAAATAGATGTTATGCACAGGGCATGAGTTTGCCAATATCACTTGTTAGTTCTGTAGCAGAGACAGGCAGCTTGAGTACTAGTTATGAAGAGTTGCTGGATGTGCTGTCCGGCTTATTGCATGCAGTGGAATTCTCTATGAGCGGAGCATTTTTAGAAATGACGAATCGTATGGATTTAAATAGACATTTATTAGAGACCACATTTAAGAACATGCTTGGTATTATCACATCTTATAAAGTAACAGCTATAGCTGAAGTCTCCAAGGAGAGAATGCTTAGAGAACCGTGTAGTCTCTCCTTCCTTCTTTCCCTCTTCTAATGACATAGTAGAGACAAGTATATATACTCTAATAATCATCTACATATCAGCTGCGGGAATCGGATCGACAACGTCATACGATTCCGATTAAATAGCTACAAAAATGGATGTCAAAGAAAGAATGCTTCAAACGTGAATAAAGGTACGAGAGACAATTTAGAAAAGATGCGTTTAGCTTAAAATGTCTCCCAACAATAGATATGAATTTAAATATGCCGTTGCTTAAAAATGTTCATAAGTTTCTCGTATCAATATGCATGAAATAGTTTGTGCCCAAAGAATGGGCAAAATCATTGCGTTAGAGTTTGCCACCGGTATATGATAAATGCGTTCTAATTCTAACCCGGATCTTTAGTGTCGGATGGTAGGACTGTTCAAGCATGGTGTAAGCTGATCTACAAAATAAAGTTTCATCATTTTTTAAACGGAAAAGTTGATATGAGATAGATAATTGGTTAAATGCAATTTTAGTATATGGTGAGCTGATCTTCCTTTGACGAGATTTTTTTGCTTTCTCGAACAAGGATTTAACCTCCGACACGTGGTCAAAATGATTTCTACAATGTCATTCTCGATTTTTAGCAATAAATAACATTTGAACTTCATCACCCGCATTTTCGTAGACTTCTTTTCCTTATTGTGTTATCATTAACTTTTCATCATACATGTATTGTGATTTCGGCATCTCATTTATAAGAATAAAGAAAAATTATTTAAAAATATTTTATTATTATTATTTAAAATTATTTACATAACTATTATAAATTAGTTTATTTATTTTATTAAAATTATTTGAAATTTTATGAAATATTTTAAAATTATAGCATTTTTACGCTGCGTTATTGGTTACTATCATTAAAAGAGGCCGTGGTAAGGTGGCTAGCCTCCAAACTGGAAGTTCCAGAACAACCACTGACTGTCTTATATTGGCCTGTTGCACGCTACATCATAATGTAGGTCAAAGATCCTCGGTTGTATGCGGAAGTTTGGAGTATGTCCTCGTCATCTGACTGCTGCTCAGAATTACGAGCAGATCTTACGGCCTATTCACCATCCGTGGTTAAACTATGATCAGCAAGCGGTTAAAGGGAATTTGCACGACCAAGCGAATGCTGACCGAAATGACGACTGATGTATAACCTCAACTGGCGAGATGCCTGTTTGCCTGAAGAGCCGCAACAACAGAGAAATCGGGAGATATCATGCCAAAATAACCCCCAGGTACATTTGGCGACGCATTTGGCTGTATTATCATAGCAGAACCCTCATTTAACCGCTGATCATGGTCTAGCCATGGATGGTGAATAAGGCTCTAGTGTTGCTGCAAAACGGGACTTTAATATAACTAAACTAACTAGCTTTAAAACATTTTTCTAATTTTATTAAAAAACACCAAATTAAATTATATATTATATAGAAGTATTTAATATTTCCATAAATCGCAAGGCCAAATTTTGGCGTAGAAAAGCATGCTTGGGGATTTAGTTTTCGATGAGTGGCAAAAGCGCGGATAAATCAATGTAATATTTGAAACGCAGGAGTTTTCAATGCTAGAAATTTCACTTTTTAAGAAGATTAATGGCATGTGGCCATGTCCCTGTCCCTCGAGAGTGTTATATAAGTATTAATGTCGTTGCTAGCTTCTTTTATCAAATTACCAATTTCTTCATTTAAGTAAAATATTTTAAACATAAAAATGTATTAGTTTAAAAACCTTAAATATACAAAGTAAAATGTCTAGGTATCCATTCTTTTCTTACTAGAAGAAAAGAGAACAGCACATATATTTTTTAGAGTGTAGAAATTCTCTCAACATAATGTAGGTCAATTCAAAACAATTGCACCATTTGCAACGATAGAAAGTAAATGTTGAACACAATTCAGATTGAATATTAAAACCTATCTACAATAATAGTTTTCATTCCGAATATTCTTGGTCTAAGATACAACATCAATTCGATAGTCAACTTGTCCATCTGAACATTCTATGCCTACTTTAATTCGTTCACTTTTGCACGCAAAGAGGCATTAAGAAAGACCTACAAATATGCTCAGAGAAATGAATATAGAAGATGTAATTTCATAAGATTTAGATATCCACTGGAGAACATGTAATGCGACTATCGAATACGCATTTGCGTCTGACGTTAATTTGGTTTCCCTGCAGGTTTGTTGTCCCATGTGATCAAGGGAAGCATAGGAATCTTTTGATACGCGCAAACAACACCTGCTTTTGTTCATGTTATATCTAACTTTTTTTCTTCTTATATTGTTTACAAGAATGTTAGATAATTTGTTTATCGTTGTTTTGTTGAATTGCTCATATTTAATATTCCTTGAAAAGATTCTAAAACATTATTAAATTTATATAAATATTAATATCAAACATTGAAATATAATTGCCTAAATGGAAATATTACCAATCATCGAAAATTAATTTCATTATAGAAAAAATTAATGTGTGTATTTCGGACATTCTTTATGGTGCATACTCGCATTACTCTTAATATAATAATCTATGTGTTGTAATCTAGAAATGACTGCAGTTGTTACCGACAAGTAAAATAAATATTTTCTTTTTTTTTTTTTGTAACCCTTCTGGTTATAGTAGCATCACCTTTATTACTTGAAATTTAATGCAAAAAAAAGCAACACTGTGTGGTTTTGAAAGCACTTCCAGCACTTTTATAAATCTAATTGCCTAATACTGAAAGTTTAATCTTTATTTAATAAGCATTTAATTTGCCGCAGAAGATAAATGACAGACTTTATTAACTTATCTAAACTTCATAAACTTCTATCTTCGTTAATTTGTGTACAAGAAATATAAGCCACCTTGAAATCATGGTATTTGCTGCATGCTTTTGATAGTACCTGACTCCTCTTCACAACACATATACATTTTAATTAAAAAAAAGGTTTTCACTGATCATTAATAACAAATTGTTTGCAGGACAACCAGACTAACAGATTCATACACTGGAATCTTTATCCTCCCCAAGTATTTCTCCAAAACTAAGAGTAAGAGAACGGATGTTATTAATTAATTAATAAAACGCATTGTAAGCCGAAAAAAATTTATTGGAGAACAGCTGGTGAAGTGTTTTATATGCAATGACTAAAACTCAGTGGCAGGGCTCATAAATCTCTAAAATTAATTAAACTCACGCTGACTTGAACTTATTTTCATAAGTGATGGGTAACAAAACAACTCTTTCCAAGAGATATAATGAAAGTTTAAAATAAATTAGCATTTAATTTTCGCAAATTTAATTTTGGTTGTACTTAGCGATAAAGCAGTTATTATTCATTGAACATGATCAGTAATGAGAAAGTTTTCAGACATTATTTCCTTCCTTCATTTTAGTATGAGATTAATTTGTTTTGCTGCAAAGTAAGATAAAAGGTATTTTTTATTAAAATTGTTTGATTCAACATTCTTCATTAACAACTATTAAGTAAAGATTATAATCTAATGAGAATAATTATTTTTCTTTGAGAAAAAATTGCATTTATTAATTTTTTAAAAATTATTTTAAAAGTACTTTATCAGTTTTAATATTAGGTTTATTTAACCAAATCTACAAATTCTTTTGAATTACAAGATCTCCTGTAGTCTTTCTGAAAATCAAATAAAATCACAACTAACCAAAAGCCTTTGAGGTGTTGGAGGTGCAAAAAATGCATTTTGTTTATCAACATATTATAATTTCAACCCTATATAAACATCTCTTTATATCAGATAAATTCATCAATGTCGCCAACGAAAGTAGATAATGTTTACATTTTGTAAACACATCTTGCGCGGTAAGAGCAATAACAAACATTTCTTCAATAGTTGCAAAGCGTTTCAAAACCATCGGAATGAAGCTTCCTTGTTTATACTCTTTTTCTCTGTTGATGTCCATATTTTCAATCGGCGTACAGTAAAAAGACCAATAGTTTCTTTAAAGTTTTTAAGAGTGGTTATAGGTTACAGCCGCTTCTATTTTCCGTGTCTAAGTATCAGTAAGCATATGATTCATAATCTGTCTAATTTAAAGATAACGGAGCGTAGGCAAATATTTAGAGAATGCTGAAGAGTTACAGTTTACAATTGTAAGGATTTTACAGCTGAAGATAAAGTATTGACAAAAGATCTTTTATAATATTTTCCATTCAAAGATAACCTGTATTCCTTTGTAGTTGTATTCTCTTATAGTTGCTACCTAACTTTCTCAATATTTGTTAATCAGTTTAAAATTGTGATTCAAAAATAATTAGAATCAATGTTATAGTGGGAAAATATTAGGGATTTTATCTACATCAAATAATGTGTTTTTCTATTATTATCGTTTATACCTGAAAGAACATGGTACAAGCAAAGATGATTATTTTAGCAAATATGTACTAATACGTTGGTATATGTTATTTTAACAATATAGATATCTGGTATTCTAAATGTATCTTGAATAAAATGAAGATTATGTGAATTTGTTTACCACGTACCTTTGTTATATCTTAAAAATATAGGCTAATATTCTATTTAGAGTAAACCACTCAACAATGGAGTAATTTTAAAATAAAATATAAAATTGCATAGTTAAAATTTAAATATTAATTACACTTAGAAATGTTCAGTATTCAGGCCTACTTGAATTATCTGTGAGAGTTATAAAATATAATCCTGTAGAATCTTGTTCCATAGACTCACAAAACTACATTTATAATCTAATTATTTTTAATGTGAATGATTATTTGGAACGGTCTGCAAGGCATTTTAATGAAACAGAACTAATAAATCAAACAAATTGACAAATATAATAAAAAATAGAGATACATCTTCAATATTTAACTTAAAAAATTGCAATACACTATAAGAAATTGAAGATGATTATTTATTAGCTATGGGCTGAGCATATCTAATTTGATGAAATTGTCCCTTTTATCTGCCAATTGTTTCTTGAATTTTTCGCAAATGTTTAATGAAATACATCCAATAAATGAAAACAAATTGGCAATTAAAATTAAAAAAATGCATCCAACTTTGAAAAATTAATAAATTTGAAAATTAAATACTAGTAAGAAATTGAAGATGATAATTTATTAGTCATGGGTTGAGCCTATCAAATTTAGAATTAAATTTCTCCTTGAAAACATAAGAAGTTCATCTAAATATTTATTTTACTGTTTTTACTTCTTTAAATGTTGAAATATTAATGTCATTTTTACAAACTGTTTATTATGTGCTAAATTAAATTGAAAAATTATACAAAAATATTTGTAGCAAAATGATACCAATTTCTATTTTCTAGATTTTTTGTGAAAGATGATATCTCACCAAAAGCAAGTCTTTTGGTGCAAAGCTGCTCCTCTGCTCAAAGAAAAAGAATGATTTTGACTGGTAAATATATCTCTAGAACTATGAAAATGAAAGAATATTTGGAAAATCCAGTTGATAACATTATATAGCCGAGACACTTTTACTTGCCCGCAGCTAAGTATAGATGATCATGATATGGGAAAAGTATTGAAAAATGTATGTTTGATGATTTCGCTTTAAAGGATTCAGAAAACCAAAACTTCTTTCATTTCTTCACATTCTAGAAATTGATATATGAATTGAGTGTAGCTATAGGAGAGCATTACGAAATTCTTATGATCTTTGTAATATAAAAAATAGCTTAGCTTGATTACAAGATTGTTTCAAAAAAACAAGTTAAACAATTATAACTGTATAGACAAAATTCTATGTATCAGGTAGGGGGGCCAAATATCGCCCACTACGGCTCCCCGCCATGATTTAGGCGGTATATGGTGGCGTGACTAGGCGAACTACAAAAACTTTTCCCTTCAGTGTCGCTTGTGGAAAAGCCGCTCGAACCTGTGTTGTTTTTTCTTTCTCAGGGAATTTATTGATTTCAAGTTAGTGAATTACTTGGCTACTCTGGGTACTCTTTATCTCGAAATCATCACACCACCTGTGTACTTTACACACTGCTTGATTTTAACCTCTGATTCCTGTGACCACGATATAGAGAGACCTCAAAATACGGGAACGTCCGAGAATCTGTTTCAAAGGTAAGGAAATTCACCCCTCAAAACCGCAATGGCAGCTGGCACCCCTCTCTGAATTCCCAAGAACGCCCTCCCTGTTCCCCAAATCATTCTGGTCGGTTTCTTAACGAAGAAAGTGGTGCTGCGGATGAAATCAATCACATTAACGAAAGTGGGGAGCTCACAGTGATATTCGGACGTTCATCGTCTTTGCTTGAAGGATGGTTGGACATTCCGTATCTTAACATGTAACAGGCTCGACCCTCAACGGGGAATCTTCATTAACCAAGTTTCGAACTTAGCTTTCTTGCCGAAACTTTAGATCCTCGGCCATCGCGGTTCGATACTTAGAAGATTACTATAATTACAATTGATAGCAAAAATATTTACTAATCTTTCTAAATGTAATTTTATTTCAAAACTCCTGGTAGTATATTGGAAAAGTTTTATTTATTCATTTTCTATCAAGCTTTACAAAGAATAACACTCTGAATATGAATGCAATAAATAAAAAAAGCACAAAAATTTCTCTCATAATCTTGGAAGATTTGTTGGGGCATTCAACAGTATTGAGAGGAAGTGCTATTCCTATTACTATTGATTTCATAAATTAATTTTTTTATTTTGAAACGAATGCTCTAATATTCAATTTTTTTTTCCTTTCAGAATGTTTGCTAGCATTATGAATAAGACAGCTACTTATGAATGAGGATGCCATGTGACGTAAGATGTCACATGGTGTTCACAATTCGTTTTCACATGCATTTCTTTTTATTTTCGAAACTAGAAATAATATTTCATTGTGGCCTATAGCAATGAATTTTATTTTACTTTTGCTGAATATGCATCTGAATTTATTTTTATTTTGCTAAATTCCGCTCATTTACATAATCTGTCGCAAAAGCGCCTTTATTTTATTATTAAACTAAAAATAATTTTGTCCTATCGCCGCAGAAAATTTGTAAGATTGAATTCTGAAATTTCAAGACTGTAATGGTAAAAAGGGGAATACTTTTCAATTCGCAGATACAAATATAAATTAGAACAATATTTTGCTGTTAAAACTTTCATTGATTTTATACTCTGCCTTCTTGCCCTCCTAATTCAGCAAATTTGCAGATTTCACCTACAAACTGAAAGGGAGAAATATTTTACAAATAATTGCGTTTGATTTAAAATTATCTTTCAAAAAAATACTACTATTAAACAGAAACAATTTTCGTACCGCAGAAAATTTGTAAGATACGCATATTTTAATCATATTGAAATATCAGAAAAAATTTATATAACTTAGTTTAACTTTTTTTTTTTTAAAGAAAGTGGGATGTAATTGTAAAATGTTTATCTCAAACATGATGTTGTATTGTGTCTTCTTCATTATTTAAACAAATGTAGACGGCGACAATTGTTTACAATAATAAATTTTATATAATGAAGTCATGAAATGAGTAAAATAACATCCGTGATAAAAAGAAATGAATAGCGTACAATCATAGGTGTGATGAATTTGAACTCAGGAATGTGAGGTCTATATATATCCCTGTATCTAATGCAATTTGGACAAGTCAGTTGCATAGGGAGGTCTAAAACATCAGGTAGAGGAAGGAATTACCAGGAGGGTACTTTTACCCTTTCCCGGAATGAAAGGGGAACGATAATGTCATCTGTGCTCTTACCTGTTTCTGCCCGAAGGACGAAGCGTATATACACGGAGAGCTATCGTACGCTGTTTTGTCAGCATGAGCGCAATGCCGCTCATCAAAAATGTTTGTAGCACGTGACTGGTCAGACAGGGATGACGGAAACGTGGGTTGTATTCAACCGGTTTGAAATTTACCACGATGCCGAAGGAAAATCGTCCGTATTATAATTCAAACCAATCGGGTGTGACTGACGGTGCCGTAGTTCGCCCCAACGATGACTGAAATCCTGTCTGAACGGGTTTTCTCTGTCAATTTCACGTGCTACAAAAAACTGTTTTGGTAAGTGGCATTGCGCTCATTCCGACGAAAATACCTACATTACGATAGTTCAGGTGATATACACTTCAGACTTGTAAAGATAAAAAAAAGAAATACGTTATAATTTGTCACTTCCAAAATTCATGTACAACAAGATACCTACTGTCAAGGCATACGACTCTTATATCTCGAAAAAATGGTGGAAAATTGCCCAATCTGATACATTATATCTCTGATTCAATGCACAAACTCATTTTTTTTCAGAAAAGTATTCGATCTTTCTTTTATAGTACACACATTTCCATACCTTCTTACTGGTATATGTTTATTTGAGAGAGTAAGGGTATAATTTTGGAGAAAAAGAGATAGTCATGATTGCGCATGATTTGTTATTAAAAATATTTAATTCAACATAATATTTGGGGCATCTAAGTGTTGAACAGTCTATTTAAGAAACTGAGCCAATAATTTACTTACATTTAAATTTAATTTTTCTTCTATATACCAATTTACCTGATAAATTTCTCAAATTTTTTAACCCATTCCCGAAAACGTCTTTGGAGAAATATACAAAAAAATGTGATTCAATTTTGAAATTACCACCATAAATTGGTAAATGAATTTATGAAATATATTCAATATTTCTTGAGATATCGTGTTTCCGCAATATCTGGAAAAAGCACATCTCTAGTAATAGCTTCAGAGATATGGTTATACTACGAGGTTGAAGATCTGATACATTTTCAAAACGTTCATAATAATGGGAATTTTTTAACGGAGTGCTTTAAATTTTTCAGAAAAGACAGTAAAATTAATGTATAATTTTTCATAAAATTGAAAAAAATTCGAGATTTCATAGTCGTATACTATTGTCAATACTCATTTATAAGTTACCTTTCTTGCTTTCCTTCAACAGCTGATTTGTAGATTCATCTACTGCTGAAAACAGCGAGAACAGTTTTAAAATGTGGCTGATCTTTTATCATCTGTCAATGAAAAATATTCCGTCTAATTTTATATTGAACCAGTTAATTCCCTACCTTATTTAGTAGATTTCAATAACTTTTAAATCTTGTAAAAACGTGAAGATTAAGATAGTTTATAAATAAATTAAAATTTTACTATTTTGACTTTTATTTTTTTTTCATAGAAGGATTATCAAATAATAGATGAAACAATTATATATATATATATACACAAACATATACAAAACAAACAAACCAGAAACAAATGCAATTCAAAAGAAGAAAAATTCAGAAAAAAATAGATTCTATGAAAGATTTAAATATGAGGAAAACTTCACAAATGCGGTGAATGCGCCAATGCAGCAGTAAAAACCGAAAAGTGAGAAATATTAATAAAAGAAAAACATGAAAGAAAACATGAAAACACGTTGTAAAAAGAAAACCAAAATAATAATAAAAAAGGAACAAAATGCTAACGTCCGGGACGCGTCATCAAAGCAAGTTAGAAAACACCGAATTTTTTGCCACTGCTCCGGGATTTTCCCTGCTGATGACGCGTCCGGACGCTGGCGTTTTGTTCCTTTATTATTATTTTGGTTTTTTCTTTACAAACGTGTTTTCATATGTTTTCTTTCTCTTCTTTATTATCATATATATATATATATATATATATATATATATTGTGGTCGAAATATCAAAAAATTAAGATATTTTCGACAGCCATTCAGCAAAATAATGACGATTGCCTTTGAGTAATTAGAATTTGGAAATGGACAGAGTGATTATGTGAATTTTGCTTATTTGGGAATGTATATTGTCCTGCCAGTACATTTAGTAATGCTCATGGTCTAGACATGAAGTTGGGAGTGAACGGATTTCAACCGTTGCCTTGTACCTTCGGCTCCTTACATTCCGTACAAATAAAGGAAATGTGTAATAATCATTTTTCAATAATTGCATTCGGGCAACAGGGTTATATGCAAATTTTTCGTTATCCTTTAAGATTACTTGCTTCTATTCATAAGATTTCTGTAAATGAGCTATTTGTTAAGAAAAATATGTAGTCAATTAGTTATCGCATAGTAACAATGGTAGTGAGCTCTCTAAATAAATGATTATGAAGGTAAAAGCAAGAATTTCAAATTCGAACATTCTCCGAATTTGTCGTTCTCGAGACAGAGATCGTTTGTTTCATTTCCTTCTTTATGATGGGGCTATGAAGATTATTTATTTTACCACACTCTAGTCACCGTCGAAATGGGAAAACGATATAAAACAAGAGCTAATAAAGTCAAAAGTCATTCTTGTTACCTGGCATTAAACACTGTCCTCATCGAAACAAAATTAAAAAAGCCTCATTGCTTTTGTGCCTCCCAGAGTTTTTCAAACAGAAACATCAAGTATGTTAGTGAGCGAAATATATTTAAAATGAATGCTCAGGTGCTTAAAGGTTCTGAATTTTAGCCAGTCGGAGTCGCACTCAGCGATACCTCATATTTCGCTTCAATGCTTTGATGATATTTTGCGGCCTCTTTCCATGCATAATATTTGTAACGATTTACTCTGATTTCATAGAATTTTACTGAGCTTCAATATTAATATAAAGAAAGCTGACCGCAGGCTTCGTTTCAGCATCTTTCTTCTCAGTATTAGCCGATAACACTACGATCATGACAAACGAATTGGCGAACGGTCGTGTTTGCTGAATAAAAGATTTTAAAATGACATGGTAACCGAATTGTGATAAAATACTTTCAATAAGGTACCGGGTTTATGGAATTCGGAAAGGTTACTGTTCTTTCGCGGCGTATGCGTGAACAGTTCGTCGCGACAATGGAGAATGAATGTCAATTTGTCAACATGGCAGAAAGGCGCAGCACGCGCTGTGAAAACACAGTGACGTAAATACCCGGTTAACAGCTCAGCACTAACAGTCAGCAAATAGTTAATAACGACAACAACAGCACTACTAATACCAGCTTCAGTTTCGCAGACGAAACTTAAAGTCAAAGTTTTAGTAACATTACACCAAACGCGGTCCTTAGTAGTTTACCCTCGACAGTGTCGTGTCACATGGAGTTTCTCTTTCTTATTCCTCTGGCCAGAAGTATCGAGACGCATATTTTCAATCATTCATTGTCGCCCGCCGCACCCCGTCGCCAAGACGTCAAAATGGCTCGAAGTTCTTCGCAAGTTCGTCACCATTACCGACACCTGCAACATTCTCCCCAACCACAAGACCAGGCAGAAAGCTTATCATTGCCATCTTTGCAACATATTCACAACAAAACTTCGAATAAAATCTTTGTAATTATTCGAATTGCTGTATTGCTGATTTTAATATATTTTATACTTTCAACGATCTTATATAAATATTCATACAGTTATTTACAGTCTTCAGAAACCCCTTGCAATGTTTAATTAAAGACGAACAACACACTCTATTAATATACTGCTCATTTCAAAATAAGTATCTTGCCTCCATTAATGTAATAAAATGAAATAAATTGATGTGAACTCTGTGAATTAAAATATTATCAATACACACTTTCAGACTAATGTTATTAAAATGTGGAAATTTTCGACGCGTTACCTGGGAGACAAATTGGCGGTTCTCCATGTCACATTGGCGTATGCTCGGCGTTTATCGGTTATCTTCGGTTACTTTACGTAAAAAAGAAATTTTCTGAATCGTCGCTTTCTTACCGGATTAGCCGAAGACACATCAACGCATGCAAACCCTTCCGTTTAAAAAAGTTACAGTAAGTTTCCTCGTCAAGAGGAAAGTAACATCAGCGGGTGAATGATGTAATAGCCTGAGCGTGCCGAGATTATTGTACTCTTCGTTGCACTTTACAGCGCCGTTTCACATTTATACATGATTTTTCCTCATGGAATATTTGGTAAATAAAGAGCCATTTTACCCCATTCATCTCCAACAAAGATGATCAAGGCAAAACTATTGATGGATTTAATAATATGTATATGAGTTTAATCTCAAGGTTTTCAAGAAAACGACGTAAATATAAATATAAAAATCAAAATATATTGAGTTTTTTCACCCTGTAACAGGCTCATTTGAAAACCTTCGAATTTCTGAAGAAACGTGACAAGGCAACGAAGAAGTCAGTGAATGTTAGCCTCTGAATTCATTACAACCTCTAACTGCTCGAAAAGACAACAGGCTTTCCATTGCCGTGAATGACTGCCAACGCCAGATTGCCTTCAGATTAACCAAAACTGCGCTCCAAAACACGATGCGTTTTTTTCACGAAACAGTTAGAGGGCAATATCGCACCGAAAAAGAAAGCGTTATTTTATTGGCTAAGAGTAAGCATGATATTCTCGAGTTCGTCGCCTTGAAATATCACCGATATTCAATACGATGCAGAAACTCAATAAAATTAGAGTGCGAAATAATAAATATTTACGTGCAGTTGAGCACCTATGATGAAAACGAGTTTTCTCGAAATACTGCGGGGTCGCCAACATATGGTCAATGCGCTTCAACTGAAATTACGTGGCACCGAAATGCATTGCCTGTCATTTTGATGGCTGCCACCATGTTTCACCGTTGCAACATTCACCTTTTTTTAAACCAGATGCTCGAAATATCTCGGCGAAATTCTTTACTCTCTTCTTCACTCGAGCACCAGGGGCGTGACGCTTTCACCGGGGCAGCAGTACCGCCGCTCACACCTGACACGCGACGCGCCCAGAAAGGGTTGCTGCGCCCGGAAACTCAAATACAAATGTATATCGCTTTGTCCCCTGAGGACAGCACAGACGCGAGTTGGTCTTCATTCTCGATTGTCAGACAGTTCAGAATTATCGTTACTGCTCTTCCCGTCCGGCGACAATGTGCCTATTCAGCCACCACTGAAGAAGCCGAGGAAAGAACACAAAAAAAAATCATCGGGATAAGAAATGGCCGGGGATTGAGGGCTGTTCACTACCATCAACCGTGACTCTCTGCATCGAAGGGCTGTAAGGTGACGTTGGTTCTATGTCAATAAGTGCGGTGACTATGTGACTTTGAATTACAGAATTTCTTACCGTTTTTCGTCCGCCGATCAGACCAAACCAGTAATCTCACACTACCTTTCTTTCAGAAATGTTATTTGTTGCGAGTTACAGGTGCTTAACATCGTTGTGATGTCATCAACTTTTTCGCCATTAATGCCTGCGCCGACTGCACGAACCGCACTCAGCCTCTAATAAAATTCACGTGCTCTTTCAAATGAACTGGTACCAACTGCTCGTTGAGTTTGCCGGTATATGTTTATTTATGCATGCGAGTCAAGATTTTTCTTCCTCGACATCAACATTGCATCATTCGGTATCACATGGCACAACAATAACACAGAAAAGTTGTCGTTTGTCCTTAGAATCGACCAGCCTCTGTTATATTTCCTTTTGCCAACAGCAAGCATAAGTTGGTTATTAAACAAAGGAAAACAAAAGATTGAGCTCAAAATAAAGCATTTTTGTTTAGCAAAAAATCGATATATTCTCAAACATCATAGTAGTTACTGCGTTGCTTTTGCAAAGACAAGTTCGCCATTGAAGGAATACAGTTGATGCTTGCGCCTCAAGCAGCATAATGTAGACGAACTCTCATATTTTATAGAACAATACTGCACACACCTTTAGTATGAGAGACAAAGCTCACCTTCTGAATGAACGAAATTGAATAAAAATTGGGTTGGGTAGTAAAACCAGAATTAAAGAATATATTTCCCTTTTTTTAATTCTTATGCAAGTTTATCCACTTACGTAAGCCGACACTTAACAAATGTTTTCTGAATCATTTCATTGCAGATTCGCGCATGGAGCGTTCGTCGCTCATTAAATAGAGGCATTCAACGAACTGCCATGTTTAAGCGAAATAGTTAACACATATAGTTATTCAACTGGGCAATATAATTAATATGTCACGTCGTCTAGTAGTGGTTAGTTTGTGCTGTTTGAAGATTTTGGCGTCATATTGTTATCATTATTAATGATAAAGCACAAATTACGAGGTTCGTTCCAATAGTGCTACTTGAACACGGAAAATAGATCGCATACTGTATTCGCGCAATCACAAATTTTCTTTACTCATTGCCATATATTTGAAACCGCCTTGTCAACAGTCATATCAATAAGCGCGGTACGTCGCGGCAAATAATGGAGGTCAGCAGCCTCTGAAAGATCACTTATTGTAATACGACAAAGTAATGTCATTACATGAAGTTGAAAAATGATTATTTCGGGCACGCTGTTCAGCCTGGCGCTGTTTTCAAATTCACCAGACGCAATCACTAACTGAAATTTTAAACTTAATTGCCTCTAAGAGTTCACAAGGGCCTCATCTTTATATTGTGAGTGAATCTGCCTTACCCACTGCAAACTTCGAAGTTCTCTCGCAAAGTAGTCCGCATTGTTGTCGGCGTGCAAAAATTTCAGAACATAAACCATACTTTAAATGAATACTGCAACGGACATCGATGATAGACTGAAATATTCTTTTCCAACTGCCCTTAAAATTCTTTCAAGAAGAATTACCCTGGCTGCTTTTTACGATCAATATATTCTGCAAGTTCTTCATTAGTACCTCCGGCTTATTACGGAAAACAGAAACAGACTCATTTGAAAGTCGCTTCCTTATATTCGCTTCTTCTTCGAGGTAATAAAGACGCGACTTCAAAATGGATTTACCCATGCTCTCACTCACTTCTTTCCAGTTGTGTCTTTTTGCTGAAATGAGCTGCAGTTTCTTTCATAAAAAAGACTACAAGAATCATCGATGAATAAAAGGCTTTCAGAGACCAGAATGTATGTACGCATCTCGCCGAGAGGAGTTTAAAAGTAGATGATATAAGACACAAGTATATACGATGATGCTAGAACCTTCCAGAAGAGTCGCATTGCTAACAGAAACATGGGTTTATAATGATAAAATGGCTCAATTAGTAAAGTTCGGTCAAATACGAGTCCTCACTAAACCTACCTCAGATTAACAGATCATTTATTCAAACTGATTATAAATAAGTCATCGCTTTCGATATCACTTGTGTTCCTATCAATCCTTGTGTTTAAAGAGAAAATCATAAATATAATTCCAAGACTTGAATTGAAGAGTGGTTCGATTTTGCAAGAAATTACATGCTGGTCACTAGGCCTCAAATATTGAAAGCAGAACAGTAGCTGCTTTTGAAAATTTGTAGTTACACGCAGAAAACAGCCATTAAGTTGATAACGCAGTGTTTATTCCATGATTATCTCCAGGCAACGATAAACAGAATTCTGTAAATTAAAGTAAATACCAGGTTTACGGTGGTCACTGGGGCATCAACGAAAACAACAGTTGGCACATGCTCAGCGCCCAATGATCACCAAAAGAAAGAATATGGAGTCGCCTGCTCAGCATTTCCGCATTATATTCCTGAGGCGCCGCACTTATGTTGGTGACTTTCTACTGCCTTGGTCAGAGTCATGATTCTCACATTTCGAGAAATTTTCCTTTTCGCTAAAGTGTCAGTGGGCTTCTCGCGAATGTCAGAGTCATTGTTTTACCTCCCCAGTATTTTATAAATTATGTTATTCAACCATGTTAGAATGGTAGTGGAAGTTAAATATACTGTAACGTGCCAGTATGTAGGTGAATGCGAAACAGTCTGGTTCCCTCGTCGTAGCAGGCGGGAAAATGAAATGGTGGAAAACAGTGAGATATGGCGAAGTTACCGGGTGACGACAATATAATGCAACCAAATGAAAAACCGGCAATTTAATTAAAAGTACTGTTTACTGAGAGAACGCTTAGCCAAAAGATCAAAGAGCCCAGAAACAATACGCTCATTAGAGCGCCATTGGCCCCAACATCAGTCGTCGGCATGAGACGACGTCATCAACACTTTATTGAACATCGTAACAGTTACCTGCTCAGAATAAACAAAAAAACAACACAAAACATCACACACGGGGCCAGCATGCAGTTACCAGCAGGCCAATAAGAAAAAAATAGCAGTTCAGAGAGCAGCACTGTAAGCTGTACGCAGCCAAATGAACGAGCCACCAACTCATTTTCACCAGCAGATTACCGCAATAAAAGTTAAATGTTACCAAATCAATAAAATATGCCAGTAGTTCATAAAAGTCAAAGGTTAAAGAACAGTGCTGACAAAGAGTTCAGTTCAGAAGGCTCGATGTTCGTGCCGTTTAGAAAATAACCTTCTGATCTCTTACTTGATCATTAATTGGTTGTTGTTAATAAAGTCAATAAGACTACAAAGAGTTAAAAGTAATTTCAGAAATTCATCATGCACATCAGGGTCAAAGTATTTTAACAGAACAGATAATCAAAATAGTTTGTTGGAGCAGGAAAATTACGCAGGTAGAATCTACACGTTTTACCGAAAACACAGATGATACAGATCACAATACTGCGCATTAACATTAACGAAACATGGATTTCACATCGTTTTGGAAATACTGAACAGATAAAACAGGATACAGGACAATCTTGGATCCATCAATGCCTCTTGATAAATAAACAGACAAAATTTTGCCAATAGTTTGAATTTTGCAGTATTCTTCTTTTGCCGACCGCCTTCTTTTCACTTTACGAATTCTCCTTATTCTCGTTATACACCGTTTATCAAAAATTTTACTCTTCACTTCAAATTCATAGAATAGGGGACGTTTCAATAACTATGGAAACTAAATAATGAAGACACTGGCTCTCAAAGACATTTAAGATCCTTAAAAAAGCAAAGTTTATCACTCAAAACATAGTTCTCGGCAGCAGCAAAATTATTTTCGCCTTTATTGCATGTGAATTGAAAGCCATACCATAATATTCAATAGGGGCAATATGTGACGCAGCCAACATATTTTGTTTTTTCTGCAGCGGATGGAGTTTAAGAGTCCATTTACATTGAATACTGCACATGGTATTTTGCAGATTTCCGGTGTTACATACCAGTGTTATATTATGCACAGCCAAAATGAAAATACTTCACGAAATAACTTCGAATCAATATAATATGCATCATTTTCGAATGATGATATGCAGAATTGAAGTCGATTTGTGGTTTATGACTTGAGTTTTCTATCATTAACATATTTTCGACGGCAAAACGTAGTTGCTTAAGAAAACAACGCTTCACGTTGTTTTATAATGAAAAACAGCTCATCTCTTTTTTCACTACTACCTTATTGTCAAACGTGGGTCATTACTTGAAAAATATCAAATGTAGTTTCACTTCAACAAATATTAATGAAAACGCCCTGCTTAACCACGCAAAAATATACAAACCTTTTCACGAAGTGTCTTTATTTATTCTCTTTAGTTTAATATTTAGTATTTCAGTACCACTGAGTCTTAAGTTGAGAGAATTTTATCACATCAACAGAGTACATCTCCATTCATTATATACCGGTACAGACAACAAGATATTAGTCACGATTAATGATGGGATTGATGCATTACTTTTCAGGCCTGTCTATACAAAATATCACTGATTGTTTTATTTACCAAATGGCCAAACAAGTTTATTGAAGCTGTACTATTAATGACATTACTTGATTATACAGGGTGGGTTATAAATAATGACTACTAATAAAAAACCTCTATTAATGTTAAACTGCAAGTCATTTTGCTAAATGACTTTTCGGTTTCTCTTGCAAAGCCACATCTTGTGTCTACCAAAGTTTTCGCTCGTTGATTTAGCAAATAAAGAGCAGTAAATTTCTCAAAATGAATGCTTTCTTTCTAGCCATACTTTTTGAGATAATGCCCTAAATTAGAAGGCGCACAATTTACGATCACTCAGATCATTGTAACCGCTACCCAAAGTATCAAGTGCAATCATACCTTCAACTACGATTGAGTTAGCCACCAGCTTGAACTGCTCGGTAAATTAAACATTGCCGGTAAGAATCGATACCTCGCCAAGCGCGAGGTACGGTTTCATTTTCACCCAGAAGGGAAAGACACGCAGTCGCTTGCCTATGACGACGTATAAGCACCATCTTATCTCTGAAAGCCGTTTATCATGAAATGAACTTCTGCCCGAATGGCGACAGCCAGTTGTGCCAGCGCCGTTTCAAAAAATTTCGCCCCTGGTCAAAAATGCCAGCTCAGCATTTTGTTAAAGCCGAAATGAGACGAAAGTCACCTGTTCTTATAGCTCCTGACTTACGCGACGAGATTTTCATCTTTCCTTCGAACCGAAATAATTGGTTAAAACCTGCGAAAGTGAGATTAGCAACGCTGAGGCTCAATCATTTTCGACGGAGTACTGAGTTATATTGTCGTCCACCGGTAAACGCCCGAATTTTCACGGGAGAAAATAACCCGTTTCGGGAACATGCAATTTCTTTGGGGCAATAAATTAATATTTTCACGATGCCGAAGAAAGTTTCCTCATAGACGCCGCTTGTACGTAACAGCGATGCACTGCTCAACGAAAACAGGTTTAATTAGTTAACACGAACCTTCATATGGTAACGCGTTTTCGATAACGAGCTGGTGAGCTTGTTCCCGCTTACCCATCAATATGCCATATTGCTGTCGAATAAGAAATAAATTAAAATTTTTCAATGGGGTCAGTAATAAATCAGTTAGTTTTCTTATTAAAAAATCTTCACCAAAGCGAGTAAAATTGCAGTGGTCGAGATTTCCTCGAAAGTCAACACCATATTCAAAGAATTCTTATAGATTGCCACATACTTCTCTTGGGTAAAAACTGAAATATATATAGAATAATAGACGCTAAAAACAAGCCGAGTATAATTTTGTCATGATAATAATACCAGTAAAAGAATCTATTACCCTAATGTATGTCGTACCAAAGAATGGTTATAGTACCACCGAAAGTGTTCTTTCAATCAATGAAATGAAATCGCCAATCGATGAATTAAGAAATACATATATGGTTACAATATCAGGCATTACACATAGATGCCTCTCGAAAATCTTTCATTTAAATTACCTAATAAATATTTTACTGCAAAGGGCTTGTCTGCGCACCAACAACACATTTATTGCTCATGTTTTCATCAATCATCACTGGTATCTCAAATATTGGTCCGATTTTTTCGCCGGGCGTGTTTTTTTAGTTCATGGGTATTCTCGAAATTATTTTGTTACAAAACATCATGAAATGAAATTACATTATTTAATTAAAATCGAAAAAAAAATATGTTTCATTACATTTCAAAAATGCAAGTTATCAAATTATTAATGATTGAAAAGTTTATGATTTTATGATACTTATCATTAAAATGTGTTGTTAAAGTACGAGTTATGATTACATTAAATTTGTTATTCTGTAAGTATTTTTTTCGTAGGATCAGTTTTCGAAAATAACAAAAAAAAAAATCTAAAAAATCTATCTTTGACATTATTTGAAAAGCTCAATTCACGTTATTTAGATTAGTCCTGTTTTCAAAGTTATTTTGATATATACAAAATTAACAAAATGTTGGGTAATTTTATAAGATCCTTATAATTACCTAGAAAATAAACAAAGTTTCATGAGTACAATGCTCGTACCTGATACCAAATTATTGATATACACAAAATGAAAATTCTAACAACGGTTGTTGGAACGTAACTAAAATGTCAATACCGAGAAGAAAGCTGAACGTTACATTTTCTGCGTCTACAAAGAAACGTTTCTTCATTTTCATGTAATTACTAAAAGTTCCAATGAATTCCTTTATAATATCACACTTTAACGAAAATCCCTTTGTGATTTTTCCTCACATGCTGAAAGGCCGTTCATTGTTATTTTTAGAAACTGCCTCGACACAAAGAAAAGCGGCCCGTTTTCCTTCCTGATTTGAAATTGTTGTTCTTTATCTTTCATAATTTTCTAAGACTACAGCTGCGTTGTTTCGAAGATTTGTTTATTTAGTTATCTCGATTATTTTGTTTTTTTTTTGTGCTAATTTTGCGTATCATTATAAAAATGTTACCTTTTTGTCAAATTTGTAAATATTATGAGTATTAAAAGAAGGCGAATGCGTAAATATTTCAAATATTTTCAAACAAACAATATTATTACATGCAAAAATATTATTAACAGCAATTAAATTCAGTGTAGCTTCATGGATTACGATAAGTCTGAAAATTTTAGAACTTTATCTTTTAAATATAGTTCATTAGCTCAAAAAATATAACTCCCTATATAGAGTTAAAAATCAATTAATTATTTGTGAAAAAAGAAAATATCAAATAAAGGATCGTTTTAATATCATTGTGAAATTTATTTACTTGTATCACTGAAACAAAAAGTTTTAGATTACATGCACATACATTATATGGGGCCGTTATGTCTAAATATGTTAACAGTATGATTTATTCATCAGTAATTGTTATTGTTTATTTGTACAGAATAAGGCCAAGTCACAAGAGCTACAGAGTACTTTTGTCGGCCTGTCTTTGTGACAACAGTTTGACACAAAAACAGTGTCAGTTAGTGAGCAGTACCGTACAGGTTGAAAAACAAACAGTCAATGCAAATACTAAATGCAGATAAGACAAGCAAGTGTAATAATAATAATATTTTATACTGAATCGTATCAGAATAAAGAAGGTCAAAATTTCACTAACAAGGTCAATATTTTACATTACACAAAAGTTTAAGATACAAAATACTCAGAGGAGAAAATTCACAATTAATAGAGAGAAGAAAATTTTAAAAGAATTAATTACATAGTAAAAAAAAGAAAAATAATAAATCACACGAAAAGGAGGATTACTAGAAAACACTGAGCAACGAAGAAAACAATGTTTATGCTTATGATAGATAAATTTTTCTTAAAACAGGATGGCATTAATTACAGTTTACAGGCTTAACAGTACTCGAAAAAAAATAAAAAAGGATTCAAAGGCTAATGAAATGAAGATTGACCAGTCCTTTCGAATGGTTAACAGGATACAACGTAGCTTCAGTAGCAAGTTTGATTTTGACTTAATATTCTTGTTCGGGGTTTGACGTCAAATCTCTGAAAACTAGTCTCAGTAAAGTCAGCAGATAACTAGTTACCTCCTCGTTTTAACGCGCATCTAAGCCGCAATGCACAGTGTCATCTTCCCGCAAAATCAAATTTGCTGCAAGTTTTGTAAAAACAACAGCACAAAAGAGATAATACCTGTCTCGTTTAAAACACCGATTTTAATAGTATCTTCCTTATCGTCTCTTATTACCCAATAAACAATGATAATTGTAAAAATAAACTAACTTTTATGTACTACATTTTCCATCTTTTGTCGCTCAGCATCTCTTTAAAAGAAAATATATCGCCTTTTCAATGCGAAATTTTGTTTATGAACAAATAAACCGAAAGAAAGTCAATGCTTCCGTCGAAAATAAAGCATATTGTCCATTTGAAGTAATTATTTTGAATTTACCTCATACTTATATTCCTTACTAATGCGCTATGAGTAATCGCCTTCTTCTTGACTTCAACATTGCAACTCACCACGAAACAAGAGAATAGTTTGCAATAAAATCGGTGTGGTTTGTTCTTAATGGAACGATATTAAGAAATTCATCTCTTCTACCGCGTCAAAGCCTTAGTCATAGTTCGCCAGGTGCTGGTTACGTAGTTTTGCAATGTAAAGCTTGCGGCAAGGCCGTAAGTTTCCAACTTAGTGATTGGCAGCTTTATGTTAACTTTGCTGCAAGTTTCAGCTCACACTTTGTTTATTTCAAATGTGCCGAGATTATTGGTAATTTTCGTTGCGAATTTTACTATGCCGTTTTAATATTTGTGTTCATGATTTTCTCATTTATCGCTTGCAAAATAAAAGAGGTTTATTTTTAACGCTAGGACAGTATTTCTCCTCACGTTCACAAAGACGATTTTCGCTGTAATATAAAAACTATTTGACGCTTCATGCAGACAATCCTTTCGCTATTTTAAGAAATGACGCAAATATAAATAGGGTTATCGTAACATGCTGTTTTCGCCCTGTACGCGGTTGAAAGTCTTGATTTGTGATAAGGCACCACATAAAAATAAATCAAAAGTGAATGTTGTTTCGGAATTATTACAACCTCCTGAACTCTGAAAGTTATTCATTGCAGAATTTTCTTTCATTGTCGCATCAGATCAAGAATACCTCGAGTTTAGATTGTCTTTTGATTGTGTTCAACTGTACCTAAAAAACATAAATAATGATGCTTCAATGAATGAGGAAGTCGCACGCAGAGTGGTGTTGTTTATTGGTTAGAGTGATTATGATATTTTAAGAAATATCTATCATGATATGTAATTCATTATCAATGCAAAACCCAACAGAGAAAAAATAAAATTGGGGAGTGAGAAATGTAAATAAATAAATGACTATTAGTCGCAAGAAGGCACCTACGACAGGCGAAAGTTTTTCGAAATATCAGTGAGTCGCCACCATAATAACAAAAAACTCGCTTAAATTGAAAATTTGCCGTAACCGAAATGGCTGTGTCATCATTGATGTTACGTTTCACTTTTCCTCAATCACTGCTGATACAATTTTAAACTGATGTTTGAACAGCATCTAGCTCTGATTATCTTCAGCCTGAAGTTGAAGCCGAGTGATAGCATGAGAAGTCACGAAGGCATGCGACGTAAAGGCTTGAGGAGTAGAGATGTTATTATCATATCTTCGATTTAGCGTTCTCTCGAAAGTGTTGATGGCGAAACTGTCTCTCAGTTCTGTTGCTCGTAAGATCGTCACTAACTTATATGCATGATATACTGAGATATATTTCGATGCAACAGGAGATTTGGCAGAAAGGTTGTCCACAATAAAAAAAACCGCAGACGTCATGAAAATATCGGTCGGCGGTTCACGTTTGTGTCTAGTCATTTTATTAAATAATTTTATGCAGTGATTCTCAGCGGTATTTCTTGTTTGAGGAGCTTGAACACCTTTGTGAAAGCCGTAATAAGCCAGTTAATGAAGAAAGTTAAGAGTTTTGGGGTTACCGCCAGACAGTTATTCGTCAAACACCCTTCCTTTCCGCAAGCGTCGCTGAAACAGCAGCGTTCATTAATCTAATTAGCTGGAATTGTATTCTTGCCTGCGAGTAACTTTCCTTCCCGTCAACTATTTATACCTTCATTTCACAAATTATTCTCGAAAAGATTAATCAAATTTAGTTGTAGGGCATGTTTGTCACTTTCAAAGTAAATTGCCGACCTTGAGGAAAATGGCGACTACGGGGCCAATATTGCAAGTCGCGCCACGGTCGTCCAACTGTCTCGCAGAATGCCGATCCTGGGAAATACATTTAAACACGTAGTACTATGAGTCAACCGAATTGTAACGAATGAAGTCCGAAATCACCATTTGCGCGTAACCGTTTCACCCTCACGGTTATTTCATTCTTTTACTTTCATACTCAAAAGCGAGTTGCGCATGATGAAGCGTTGTACTGGGTGTACCGAAATCATATCAAAATATCCTTAATAAAGACACTTTGCTAAACATTTTAACCGATGCACAGAATTTAACATTCAGCGTTGGCAATATTTTTTTAAAAGATAAAATGCCTCTTTACCCGGAGATGGGGATTGGTCGAATTGGTCATATGCAACCATTATGCACGTAATCATAATGATCATCGTTGCCGTCATATAACAACAATGTCGCCGTAAATATAAAGTATTACAGCAATGCTACCCGAATTATGGGGATATCACGCACGCAAAGATACTGTTTTAGAAAATTAAGCGATCTCCATCTCCACAGTGCCGAACAGAATGCGCCGTATATTTTACTTGATAAACTGTTTCAAAATGCATCACTTGTATTCAAATGAAAACTAACATAATTGGTTATTAAAAATTATTATTATTTATTTACTTATCATCATTATTTCATAGTTTTTTTGAATTACTATATTATGATTCTTTTTAAATTAATATAATTTATATTATATAATAATAACATTATTTTATCTGCTCAAATATAAAATAGCGGAAGAATTGATGCTTTTGTTTTGCATGTAGGTTACCTTTCTAAGATGTTTCGCACATTATGTTAGGGAAAATCGATGAGGAATGCTTCTTCAGTTAATGAAAGCTGCCGTTTTAGAGTGAAGCTGTACGATTTAGGTAACAGAGATGAACCATTTAATTCCTGTTTTCAAAACTTATTAATTTTGTACACTTTCTTGAAATTTTTTTGCTCAATACTTTGCTGGTTTTACTATCAAGGAATGGCGTGATGAAAGAGATTTTTCCGTGTTATCATTCCAAGAAATGAAAAGTAACAGATGTATCGATTTTTTTTATGTTTCTTCTTCACTGCCTACCAGAACATACAACAGTGATGGGCTCAATCTTGGCCTCGATGTGGCCTATCTTTTCCCGTAGTCGTGCTATACGCGATAAGTATCAGTTTAGTTTTATAAATTACTAATAGTTACTAAATAAAGGTTATGGTGAATTCTCGAGTTGCAAATACCGATAGTGTTTACCAAAAAATTACACCAACATTTTAATTTTTTTAATGCAAACACCACGTACCTTTCAGGAAGAATTACCATAATAACATTTGAAAATATTAACTATTAATATTAATTTATATTTAAACTGATATTGCCAAGTCGCGTGGTCTAACCTGCCCCTGACTATTGTGTGTTACCACACGGGTTGCTTAAATTCATCAATTTATTTAATGTTCTGGTAAGGTATAATTGAAGAAACATAAAAAAATGTTATCATATGTTACTTTTCATTTCTTTTGCGAATGATAACACAGTCCTAAAGGAAAATCTCTTTCATGCAATTCATTCCTTGATGAAGCTATAAAAATTGTAAATTAATTGAAGCAAGCAAAACGAAATTGAAAATACAAAATTAATAAGTTTTATGTTTGAAAACAGAATTAAATGAGTTCATCGTCACAATTTTCATCATTACAGCTTCACTTTCTAAAACAGCAGCCATTGCTTAAGAAGAAGCATTCCTCTATCCGATTTTCTAACAATGGCGAAACATCTTTAGAAGGTAACCCTGCAACAGAAACAAAGAAGCATGTTGTGATTATCGCAAAAAATTCTTCCATATTTTTATATTTAAGGCAGATAAAAATAATATTATTATTATTTATAATATAAATTATAATATTAATTTAAAGTATCAATATAAAACAATATTAATTCCAAAAAATATAACATGCTATTAAGTGCAACAATAAATAATTTTAATAATATAATTATTAGCTACAAAGAAGTTACAGATACAAACTGATGGGTTTTTACTCAAGAACCGAGATGCAATTTTTAAATTTATCGTAAAAATTAACAGCAGCGCATTCTGTTCAGCACTTTTTTTTTAATGAGATGGAATCCAGCTTAGATTTTCTAAACAATTATCTTGCATTTTAAATTTGCATATCCCATAAATTCAGATATGGCTTTTATATCGCTATATTTACAGCAACATTGATTTGTGATATATTTTACAGCAACATTGAATCATTATAGTTATTCATAAATGGACATGCTATATATTAATTCCGGCGTAATCCCATCTCAAAATTGGTGCAAATATTTTAAAATCTTTAAAAAATATTACTAACACTGACTGAACTCTAAATCTATATGCATATCAGTTTAAAATGAAGCAAAAATTATTGTCTTTTAAATAACAATGGGATATTTGATATGATTTCAATTTTGGTAAATTTTAACCTTCATCAATACTTTCTTCCTTTGAATATAGAAGAAATTAAAAAAGAATAAAATATACACATGAAATTGAAACGGGTTGGCATAATGAATTGATTTCGAGACTTCATTCAAGGTTACAATCTGGCTCTGGAGATACTACGGCACGTTCGCTCGCCATTTCTACAGGATCAACATTCCTATGGGGTAAGCAGTTGCCAAACGTGCCCCATGCGAAGTGGCCCAACTTACCCTAATATGTCGCCATTTTTGTTTCGATGCAGAATTTACTTGAAAGTATTTAATTAAACAAAACACGCCCTACAAAGTAACTAAGAACAGTTATCTTTCAGAATATTATTTGTAAAAAATGGAAATTGTAATATAAAACATAGTAGTAAACAAGATTATTTATGTAAGGAAGGAAAGTTACCTGGCAAAAAATTTGAAAATTCCAGCTAGTCTGGGTATAATAGACGCTGTTATTTCAATGACCTTTACGGAAAAGAAGGAAGGCTGACACATACTGGCTGGAGTAACAACGCTATCTACTGGAAAGTATTTAAAATAATCCCTGACCGACCCACGTGCCCCTATGACCAACTAGCCCCGGTCTACCCTTATCTCCCCACAGCGCCACAAGGGCATTTGATGTTTGCCTCCCAAACCGTACAAAGTACGCTGGGAATCTAATGTGTCCACTAAAAAATTGTGCCAAGCAAATGACTAAATTTTTTTCGTATGAATCTGAAACCGCCGGTATTAGCTTTTCTGTATGTCTGCAGTTTTTTGTTGTGGACGAAGCCCAACGTTTGCCAAATCTGTATTTGCACATCGGAAATGTCCTGGTACTATCATTACGCCCTCGGGGAAGGGTGAAGAGCGGCTCAGCAATTAGAACTGAAGTTAGAGCTCTCACATCCAACCACCTTCCCTGAAGGAGGTCGTCATCGAAGTGTAGAGTAACTAACACTCTACCATTACTATATCCCCAGTGAAAGCTACGTCACTTGCACTGTCTTCTTATCCGACTTCATGCCTGATCTCAGGTGCTCTCTCCAGGTGAGAAGGGGGGAATGAATGAATTTGTGCATATGTTTACAAACATCTGGTTTAAAAAGATCTGAATGTTGCAACTTGATTGAAACAATAGTGAATGTTGAACTCAAATGGTAGCAAACTTACAATGACATTTCCAGTTTACAGCCAAATTTCATTCAATTTAAAATGAGTTTTTTTATATATAATTTGAAGGACTTCCACTGAATATTTCAAGAAAAAAACTCATTTCTGAATCCGTGGTGCCTTCTGCCATGGAAATAGATCATTTATTTTTAATTTCTCCCAATTTTAATTCTTTTCTCTCTGTTGAGTTTCTACATCTTATGGATCATCATATCTAGTAATGATTAGATCTTCTTAAACGCATTAGACTCGAATATCATAAATAAATCTTCTCCTAGCCAATAAAATGCTCTTTTTCTTTCTGGTTGGATATTTGCCCTTCCTAACGGCATTTTTCTCAGTAGAAAAAGTACTATATTGTATGTTTTAGGTACAGTTTGAGACTATCTAAGACAATCTAAACTCAAATTGTGCTAATCCCTATTCCATCGACAGGAAGAAAAAAGAATTACAGTATGATTTGTCTTCGGTAGTTAGGTTGTAGATGGATCTCAGAACAACATTCACTTTGATTATTTTCTCGTTGCCTTATCACGAATTTCTTCAAATTCGAGGTTTCAGGAATGGCATATTTGAGGAAATAATATATTTTGATCTATTTATATTTATCGTCATTTTTTAAAAACATCTTGAGGATTTAAATATATACATAGAAAAACGTATTGTCCATCAGTAGTTTTATATTGTAAAAAAATCGTCTTGTGGTGAGTACGTGCAATACGGCAAGTAAGCGGGATTAACAAAAATAAACCTCTTTATTTTTACAAATATTCATGAGAAGAATCGTAAAGACAAATATTAAAACAGCACTAGTAAAAATTACAACAGAGATTACCAATAAATCTCAACAGACAAGTGAGCAAGTGTGAAAACAAGTTTGCAGCAAGTTAACGTGCAAGCCCGAAGTTGCTGAGAATGAACTTGCAGCAAGCTTGCCGGGCCAAGCTTACATTGCAAATTACAGCAAAAAAACATAGGCACGAACACAACATATTAGAAATCGCGACCTACCGGTCTGGAAGCTGACGTAAATCCACTGGGCCAGTTAAGCTCTGAGAGGATAAGATAGATTTCTTGCTAATACATCGTTCCATCTTGATCTGTATATGATTTATTTTAAACTATTCTCTTGATTTCATTAATTTTGACAGAATATGATTTGAAGTCAAAGAGAGAGCGATTTTCACAACTACGTTTTGTTATAGAATAAATTAAGAAATTAGAGTTCAAAAGTAATTACTTTAAAATGCAAACAAAGTAAGTTTATTTTTCAACAACATTGACTGTTTTTTCGGTTTATGACCATAAACGCCAAATTTCAACATTGAAGAAAGGCGATATAGTTTTCTTTAAAGTGCGAGCATATATTTAGTAAAAAAAGATGGAAAATGCTTCCCAAAAAATTTTTTTTTTTTATAAAAAAGGTTTATTTACAAATTATCATTGATTTATTGAATTAATAAAAAAGAATGACGGTTCAGGAGAGGTATTAAAATGGATGTTTTTTTAAACAGAGACAAAGATAATTATCTCTTTGTGCTGTCTTGCAGGAAGTTTGTTTTGGTAAACTTGCAGCAAATTTGATTTGCAAGGGAGGTGGCGTTATGGTCACATCGAACTTAAGTGCGTTGCAAGCGAGGGTGATAGTTGTCACAGCGAGCTTGTTAAGTTCGTTTCAAGTTTGACGCACAACATACAAGGGAATATTGTCAAAATCAAACTTAAGCGTAAACCACAAGCATCTGGTGCAACTACTTCAGAAAAGACTGTCAGTCGCCCTGATTTCATTGATTAACACCTTTAGTCCTTTTTTTTTTATTTTTCGAATTTGTTAAAGCCTGTAAATATAATTAATGTTTTTCCTCCTGTTTAGAAAATTTACTTCATCTATCTACTATAAAACCGATTGTTCCATATTACTATAATAAAATACTGTTTTCTTGTTCTTGATGTTTTCCTACGTATCCTCCCCTTTTCATTATTGATTTATTATTTTTCTTTTTTATTTTTATATGGTGTTCTTTTTAAAATTTTCTTCTCTCTATTAATTCATTTGTATGTTTTCATGAATTTTTCTCCCAGAGATATTTTGTAATCTTAAACTTTGTATACTCAATGTGTAAATATTGATTCAGTGAATTTTGACCTTCTGTTCATGATACAGTTCAGTATAAAATATTATTATTATTTTACCTTGTTCTATCTACTTCATTTAATTATTTTACATTATTTGTTTGTTTCAATACTATTTTGTTCTTCTCCCTTGCTTATTTATATTTTCTTTGTGTAAAGAATTGTTATCTAAAGACTGAATTGTTTTGTAAAATTACCTCTAGGCCTTTGTAATTGTATGAACGAGAAGTTCGGCATAAGTTCATGTTCATAAATAAATAAATAACAATTACTTAGTAAAGATAAACATACTGTTAACATATTTAAGACATAACGGCCCCGTAACCTTGTGTCTTGTAGCCATGAAATATTTTATTTAAAACCTTTTGTTTGAGTTATTCTAGAGCATCATGTTTCACAAGATATTGAAAACGATCCCTTTATTTGTCTTTTCTTTTCTAAATAATTAATTGATGATTTTAGCCTTGTAAAATTATTGGTAATATTTTTTTTTCGTTATAATTTTTGAGCTAAAACAGAATTTGTATTTTAAAAAATAAAAAGTTCCTAAAAATTTTTCAGACTATCATTGAAATCCATGGAAACACACTATAATTAAAGAATTGCTGTTAATAAATATATTTTGCATGCATAATGTAAATATTTGTTTAAAAAAAATATTGTAATAATTTTTGCATTCATGTTTTGAATACTCATAATATTTTAAATTTGGCTTATAAAAATTAACTGTTTTATAATGAAATACACAAAATTAGCAAAAAAAAAAACTAAAATAATCGAAATGCTCGTCAACAAATCTTCAGAAATCTTTGTTCGGGCAAATCATTATTCAGCGCAACAACAACAAGATCTTAGAAAATTATGAAGAATAAAGAACAACAGATTTCACAAATTTTTAGGAAGGAAAAACGGGCCCTTTTGATGTCAAAGGCGAAGTTTCTAAAATGCTACGTTTTAGTGATTAAGAAAACGGCCTTTCCTTTAATGTGAAAGGAAAAAAAATCCTATTCGAAAGGGATTTTCTGAGATTAAAGTCTTATTTGTATAAGAGTTATTTATTCATTGGAACTTTTAAGTAATTACATATAAAAGTAGGAAAAGGATTTTTCAATGTAAGATTTTAGAAAAGAATAAAATAACGTTCCGGAAGTCTTTTCCATTTTATTAACATTTTAGCGGTTGTATCAACCATTTGATGCAATTTCTTTCTGAAATTTTAGTATATATCAATGCTGGTATCAAATTTGAAACATCTGTATATGAAGCTGTTACATTTTCATTAATTATGAATCATTATAAAAATTACTAGCATTTGTTAATTTTGCTTATAAAATTATATCAAAATGCTTTAAAGGCGAGGACTAATCCTTAGAAAACAACGATTAATTCCAAACTTTTTCGTAAATAGTCAAAAAAGGTCGATTTAGATTTTTTTTTGTTATTTTCAAAAAATATCTCTGATGTACGAAAAAATGAGTTATTTTAAGAATGCCTATTTAATATATCTTGCCCAAGCGCACTGTTTCCCTTAAGACGGACGATAAAATATCATAAATCATAAATTTTGGTATCATTAATAATTTGATAAAAAATAACACATTTTGAAATGTAAAACATATTTTTTCCAGTTTTTAGAAATGTAAATATGGTTTCATTTCATGGTCTTTGTAGCTAAAATGTTTCAGAATATGCCCATGTGTTCAAAAAACACTTAACGAAAAAATCGGATTAGTCTTTGAGATCATATTGATGATTGATGAAAACATGAACAATAGATAATGTTGTTGGTCGCAGACAGAAAATTCCTTTACGGTAAATGTATTTATTAAAATTAATTTTAAATGAGATTTTCAGAATCTCATATGTGCTAATGCCGCATTTAAAAAATTTTCCTGTATGTCCTGCATGCCTGCATTTTAATCTGTCGGATATTTAGTTCAGCGATTTAAATTTTCATTGATTGAAAGAATTTTCAATTGTTATCACTCATAACCGATTCTTTTGAAAATTTTGACTATACCACGTTAGAATTAATAGATTCTTTATAATTGTTATTATCATATTTCTGGTTATTCCAATGACATTTTATGATCTTTGTTATTATTCCTATATATATTTTCAGTTTTACACTAAGAGTATCTTAACAATCTATAAGAATTTTGCAGATATGATGATTATTTGTGAAATCATTTTCCGATTTTACTTCCTTTATTTGTGAAAGGAGATCAGGAGATACACAAAGAAAAACAACTAATTTTATTTTATTTATTTAAAATTTAAATTTATTTCATATTATCTGATATATGTATATGGTTTCCTTTCTACAGTGACTAGCCCTTAACACGTTCTTTATTACTTCTTTCAGCCAGAATATGGCTCACCAAATGTTATCGAAACGCCTGTTATATATAAGTAGAGAGTTCCGTGTTAAAGTGAAAACCTAAGTGTTTTCGTTCAAGTCCACAATTGAAGTCCACCGTTATTTCAAATACAGCTCCATGAGGGAAACTTTCTTCAACATCCCATATGGACCATAAAAAAGAAGGTAGAGAAAATAATGAATTTTATTACTAAAAGTTGGTGTTCAAACAGGGTTATTTTCTCCATGAAGATTCAGGCGTTTTTCTTACCGGTGGACACACGATATCCGGATCCTCTCTTCAAACAACTTTCCCGGGTCAGAAATGTGAGATGGGCCTCAACGTTGCTTTGAATCCTCCTACTTTTCTGGAAGTTTCGGCCTCTAGCCACCCTTCAGGGAAGAGATGAAAATCCTCGTCTTGTAAGTCGAGGATATAAGATAGGTGATAAAACCACGTCTCATTTCAACTGCTCGAGAAGATGCTACAAAAGCATTTTGATTGAGGGCGAAGTTCAGAAACGTAACGCTTCTTCTTGAAAATACCTTCCTTCCAAGTTGATTAATCACGTATTCAGTTCATGGAAGTTCACATCCTCATGTCATGAATGAGGACAACTCCAGAAGTCGGAATGGTTCTTCTCCAGTCGTCATAAATTCTGACAACAAACGGCTGCATTGATCTTCATTTCTCTTTTCCAGAAACCAACTTCTGTTTGAAAAGTAAGTAATACTTACAAAGGTACTTGGCGGAGCATCAATCTTACCAGCCATGTTTATACCTACAGAGCAGTTCAAATCCGGGTAGATGGCGTCGTCAGTAGCTGAGGTTATGGTTAGATAATCCGCAGTCGCATAGGTAGCGCCAGAGTTACAACGGTCTAGGTGATCGTAAATTATTGGTGCATCTCTCCCTAATTTAAGAGACATTATCTCCAAAAATATGAAAGCTAGAAGGAAAAAGAAAGTATCCATTTTTAGGGAAATTTACTCTTTAATTTGCTAAATCATCTGTGAGGCGAAACTGAATGAAGTTTCGAGATATTCAAGAAAACACCGAAGAAGCTGAAACCAGAAAAGTCATTTAAAAAATAAAATAACCGCAGTTTTAACATTAATAGGGTTTTTTTTATTAATTTTGGGTCCAATTATTTATAACCATCTGTATAGTAATCCAAATAAGTAATCATCATTAATGAATTTAAGCTAATAAACTATTTGTAGACATTTGTTAAATAAAATAATCCAGTTGACTAAACGCATTACCAAAGAAGTACAAGAGCCAGATTTTAAATGAAAATTAGTATCACTGCAGGGAATTCTTTAAGTGTGAACTCCCATGAACTGAATTCGTGATTATCCAACGAAAGGAAGGTATTGACAAGAAGAAGCGCTTTTACGTTTCTAAAGCCAGAACTTCGGGAAGCAATCAGAGATCTCTTCGAGATATCGGAAATTTTGACCTTTAAGCAAATTAGGGTCCTAATTCGTGATTAAAATTGAATGATCGCGTACCCACGAATTCCATGAATATGTTGTTGACTAACGATTTTCTTTATATTCTCTAAAACCAAATTTAAAAAAAAGAGTATGAGTTTTGGGTGATCGAGTGGAATGCTATAACCTACTTCAAATGGTTACGTATTTCAGAAAGGAGGAATAATCATGACTACTTCGTGAAAAGGTTTGCTTAATATTTTTACGTAGTTAAACAGGGGCGTTCGTAAACAATATTTGTTGAAATCTGGAGTAAAATACATTTGATATTTTCCAAGTAAGCAATATTACATTTGTAAATTTAGTAAATGAAAAAAGAATGAGCTGTTTCTACTATAAAACAACATGAAAATATTTGTTTCTTAAGCTATTTGTTTTAATAGCAAACCTGAAAATGTTGTGATGAGAAAAATTTTCAAGTCCTTAACCACAAATCGGTATGCCCAGAAAATAATTCTACATATCATCATTCGAAAATGAGCATAGTATGTGAGTTCAAGTTATTTCAGTAAAATTATTTTCATTTTAGTATGCATAACTCAAATAATACTGAATAACATGTAACACGGAATCTTACATGTGCAGTAATTTTCAATATAAATGACTTAAAAATATATCACTGCCCAGAAATAAGTAAAATATATTAAGCAAATTCCATATTGCTTGTGAATATTATAGTATAATATTCCATACAAATAAAATGTACTAATTTTATATATACGTACTGAAATTTGAAACTACAATGTTTTGAGGAAAGTTAAAAAAACGTTTTTAAATAGGATCTGCAGATTCACAATATTTTAAAATTAATTAATGGGCTCCGTCTAAATTTATACATGCTAGTTTCATAGTTGTTGAAACGTCCCCTATTCTATGAGGCTAAAATTAAAAATCAATTTCGGAGGGTACAAAAAAAACCATCACAGTTTCCAAAGCAAATATAACAGGAATAGGAGGAAATTATTAAAATTAGAAAAAGAAACAGTCGATAAAAGTTAGAAGAATAATTGCAAAATTCCAACTATTTAAGCATAACCAAAAAAATTTTTATCTGATTTTATTTATCAAAATTTTAACAGGGATCAAGTAATTTTTTCTTAAATACATCATAGAATAGTTTCTTATCTGATATGATTTAAACTAACAAAATAAATTAAAGCAAACTTTGAAATATCTTATATGTTTCCTCTGGTTAGTCGTTAATGCATGAAGTATGTGGTCTACCAGAGTTCAGACGTTGACAACCAACATTTATTGTAGTTGGTATTGTACATTAAGGACTATCGAACTCCACTCACGCAAATGGCGTTTGGTGTGTCTGCATATAATCGTATGTTTCCGGAAACTCTTGAACACGTTAACATCTCTAGGAGTTTAATTGCTCTACAAAACGTCCTACATACCTACATACATACCTGCACACCTGACAGTGTCTTTTGTAAACTCTGACCTTAATTCTTTCTTTTGAGGTTTGATGATTGAAATTATATATTTTAACTCTTTATGAAGTCAAAATAACTGTGCTATTAATTGGCAACAACTTAATTGTGATAATTAAGAGAGATCAAGAAATTGAGTTGGTTTTCTAAACATCGCTCGAACATCAGTGCTCCTTCCTGGACTGAACTCCTTGGCTCACTGTTCTTGTACTTGACTTTATGAATTCGGCATATTTTGTATTAATCATCATAACAACCTCTAATTGCGATAATCAACAGAGATCAAGAAACTGGAGCGGTTCTAAACATCGTTCGAACTTTATGAAATTACTGCTGCGGCTACAACTCGAGTGCCTCTGACTGTATTTTTCTTATTAATTTTCTTTTGTTAACCGTACGTGCCTTTGATTGAATGAAAAGAACACTTTGCATTTGTTTTGTTTATTCTGAACTAATTGTATTTTGATGTTCAATAAAGAAGTAGCAGGTTGGCTTATTCTTCAGCCGGTTATCTTGTGGTTCTGGTTGATGGTTGCCCAATGGGCAATGTGATTTCAGACTTCTTTTTGATCTTAATTTCTGCGTTCTCTCAGTGTTAATTGCTTTAGTTAAAAATTGCAATTTCTTTTCCTAGGGTTTTTCGACAGGCCGCGTGGTGTCGTCGCGGAGGTGGCTTCTGCCGCCATGTTCGTCTGCCTGCTGATGGCTCATTGCTCGATTGGTCATTCGGTTTTCCTGCATGCTACGGCAGGGTATTTTCCAGATAACGGCATACATAACGCTGTTACGAGTCTGTAATTTGCTTCCCTGCCATTAACTTATAGTTGAATATATAGATTTATAAAGGCTCTTTTACTAATACTGGGGAGGTCAAACCATCGTCCCCTGACATCTGCGCCTACACTTTAGCGAAAAAAAATGAAGTTTCTCGAAAATGTGAGAATCATGGCTCTTTGTCTATTAGAACCGAAATCTGAAAACTGCTAATAAATTCTATGCCCTTATCATCGGGAAATATAAATACCTTAAATGCTGAAAACGAAGGCAGGCTCCCTTTTGCTTTATGTTCACTGTACGATTTGATCTTCGGTGTTAGACGCTGAATGCTATTGTATGTTGTTTTCTGCATTACTAGTGACTCCTCTACTAGCCTGTGTTAAGCACTCTGTACAAATTCTGCTTATCGTGTTACCTGGAATAATCACAACAAAGCCTCTCATTTTCATTATCTGTGCTTAATAGACTGTTTTCACCCTCGTGCAGCCAGAACGGATTTTCAAAGCAATACATTTGTTCTGCTTTTTTTCAATATTTAATTTCATTTTTTATTAGCATGTAGTTTCTTTTAAATCAAGACCAGTTTTCTTCTTAGTTCAAGTCTTATGATTATATTTATGATTTAAATTTTCTTTTTAAACCTAGTGGAAAAGAGGATTGATAAAAGCAGATTTCGTGATATCAAGCGATGAACATTTTATAATCAGTTTGAATAAATGATCACAATTACTATTAATCCTGAGGTAGGTTTAAGTGAAGGTTTCGTGACAATTAATTTACTAATTAATTATTTATCAATTATAAATTATATTTCTATTGCGCATGTGCAGTCCAAGATCTTCTGAAGGTTCTAAAAGAGTTATCACACTTATCGGTATATAAACTATATGTCTTATATCACTCTTCATTTTAAAACTATCCGTCTCAGCGAAGTACATACATTCTGAAATTCTCTCTGAAGCCTTTTATTCATCAATGATTCTTTTATACCTTTTTATAGAAAAGAATGCAAGTGTTTCCAGCTAAAAAAAGACTAGCTAAGAATGAAGGATGGATAGAGCATGGAACTCTAAAAATCCATTTTGGAAGCCGCCACCTTTGCATTACTATGAAAGAGAAGCAGATAAGGAAGCTGACTTTCAAATAGAGAAGGTCTATTTCTGTTTCCTGCATGCAAACGAATTTTCAAGTGAAAGGAACACAGAATATATTGGTCGTAAAAAAGCCTTAGGGTATAATTCTTCTGAAAAAAGAAATTTTAAGGATAGGAAGAATCTTTCAATGATTCGTATCAAATGTTCATATCCGTCAAGCTGCAAGTATTATTTAAAATATGGATTTATGTTCTGAATACAAATTTTACAATACATTGTACAATACTAGTTCCTTTATGAGAAATTTCAAGTTTAGAATTAGATTAGAGTAAATTCACCTAATATAAAAAGATAAATGGATATTGAGAGACAAATTAAAGTTTAAAATTCTTGGATTAATTGATTGCATCTAAGAGTTGAATTTGAAAACCAATTTATAGATAAGATAATATTAAAAAGTTGAAAAATGAAATCATTTTTTTTTTTTCCAAACTTCATGCTGTGGCAGTTCGTTGTCATATTGGTTAGTAAATTGATCTTTTACTTCCAGGAACCCTTATTTTCCATTTATTACGACATTGCCTTATTGTGCTATTTTGTTAAGGCAGTTTCCAAATATATAACAATAAGGTAAAAAAGAAAACTACTGATTGCAAAAGGAAAAGGATACAAGTAATATGAAAAGATTCTGATCTATTTTCCGTGTTCAAAAAAATATACTACACTTATTAGGAAACGAACTCCCTCGTAAATTTGAAGTATCGAGGTAATAATGATAACATATGACGCCAAAATCTATACATTCTTTTCAAACATACAAATCACACTACTCTAGACTGAGAACGTGAGAAACATATTCATCACTCCAGTTGAATGCTCTTATATAAGATAGTAATGACGCTTCTTCAATCACATAACAGTTCATTGAATGCCCTCCTGATTTAATGAGCAGTAGACATACATGCACGCAGATCTGCAATGAATTGGGGTCTGTGGAAATACATTCCAAATACATATTAAGTGCCATCAGCCTACATGGCCATGTAGATCTCTCTAGCTTGCATAAAATTAAAAGAAATATATTCTTTTGAATTTTGGTTTTACTACTCCAACCCAATTTTTAAATTCCAATCAGTTCATTTCAAATGATTGAGCGATCTTCAAAAGCATGCACACTAAGGTGTGCAGATATTGTTCTATGTGAGTTCGTCTACGTTATGCTGCTTGGAACACTAAACATCAACTGTATTCTATGTGGCAAATTTGTCTTTAAAGTATATACGAGTGCCTTTCTTTTATGATGATATTATTTAATATAATCCTGATTTTTACACTAAATAAAAAAATGCTATTTGAAAACCAATCTTGTTTGCTATTTAATAATAACTTACTTATGCGCTATATATTATTTGTAAAATATAATATAGAATTTGGTCAATTCTTCAAAATGTTGAACCGGATCTTTCCGTTACAGCTGGCCTTTTCAAGAAAATTTCCTACGTGTTTTTCCGCTACAAGTCTTTTCCTAAAGAGTTGGAAACGGCTCTTTTCTAGTATGTGTTGAAATTGTTGTGCCGTCTTTTAGATGTAGACTTACATGTGTCCTTAGTGGTCTAATGGTGTCTCGGGAAAGGAAAAAATCATGACGCTTTTCACGCTAAAGTTAATCGCTTATAGCCCGCAACCAAATAACAGACAGTTGGTTTTAGTTTCATTTAACAGAGAAAGAGGCACATTGAAGATTACAAAAGTAATATTAGAATTTGGAATTGCGGTTCAGTCACAGTCGAGCTGCAATTTGGTGAAAATAACGAAAAAAGTTGATGACATCACAACGATGTTAAACGCCTATAGCTCCGCAACCAAATAACATAGAGAGTTGATTTTAGTTTCATTTCACAGAGAAAGGTAGACATTGAGGATTACAGAAATGATTTTAGAATTTATAATTACTGTTTAGTCACAGTCGAGTTGAAAGATGGTAAAAATCACGAAGAATTCTACATAGACAAAGTCACATAGTCACACTACACTAATAGTCAATATTGACTATAGAGTTAACAGTCACATACAGCTACTTCAGTCACAGAAAGTCACAGTTGAGTAAGGTAAGTAAGACAACGCCCCTCAATCCCAGCGGCCATTTCGCAGAGACAGCCTCCCGTGGATTTTTTTTTCAATTCATGGTTCTTTCCCTCTGAAAACCTACTTCAGATATTTTTGGATTGGCTGTGATAAACATTGCAATGCCAGGACCCACAATTGGTAGGAAGGAACTAGTGAAAACTGATAGATTCTGGAGGGAAGCATCTGACTGGACATCGAAGGGCTGGAATGGGGGAATAACTCACTAACGAGCTATCCTGGTACTGTCATACACCTCGGGGATAAGTGAAGAACGGTCTCCACGACAGCAATTAGAACTGAAGTTAGAGTTTCCAATCACAGCACAACCCCTTCCTAAGGAGGTACGTCCCGTCATCGGAGTGTAGGTAACTGAACCCTACACCATTACTATACCCCCAGTGAAAGCTACGTCACGCTTACTTATCCTGTAACTTCTCATGCCTGATAATCTCGAGGTGCTCCTCCAGGTGAAGGAAAGGGGGAATGAATAAGAATTTCTCAGATATGTTTCAAACATCTGGTTTAAAAAGATTGAATGTTGCAACTTGATTGAAACATAGTGAAGCGTAGCATCAAATGGTAAACTTACAATGCATTTCAGTTTACAGCCAAATTTCAATTTAAAATGAGTTTTTTTATTATTATATAATTTAGCGACTTCCACTGAATATTTCAAGAAAAAACTCATTTTCTGAATCCATAGGTGCCTTCATGCATGGTAAATAGTCATTTATTTATTAATTTCGCACTCCCAATTTTAATTTTTTTCTCTCTATTGGTTTCTACATCGTGTGAATCATATCAGTACAATGATTAGATCTTCTTAAAACGCATTAGACTCCGAATATCATAAAATAAATCTTACTCTTAGCCAATAAAATGCTCTTTTCTTTTCTGGTTGCGATATTTGCCCTCCTAACGACATTTTTTCGGTAGAAAAAATGCATCATTGGTATGTTTTAGGTACAGTTTGAGACTATCTAAAGACAATCTAAACTCGAAATTGTTCTTGAAATCCCTATTCCGCGACAATGGGAAGAAAAGAATTCTGAATGAATTTGTCTTTTCGGGTAGTTAGGGGTTGTAATGGATTCAGAACAACATTCACTTTGAGCTTATTTTCTTCGTTGCCTTATCACGATTTCTTCAAATTCGAGGTTTCAGAATGGGCCATATTTTTAGGGTGAAAATAATATATTTTGATTTTTATATTTATATTTACGTCATTTTCTTAGAAAATATACTTGAGGATTTAAATATATACATAGAAAAACGTATTGTCCATCAGTAGTTTTATATTGTGACAAAATCGTCTTGTTGGAGTACGTGAATGCAGTCCAATAAGCAGGATTACAAAAATAAACCTCTTTATTTTTACAAATATTCCATGAGAAGAATCGTAGCGCAAATATTAAAACAGCACTTGTAAAAATTCACAACAGAGATTACCAATAAATCTCAGCACAGCGCTCAAAGGTTTCTTATCAGCTCACCAGCTTGCTTGATGTTCAAAATCCAACTACTCCTCTTGACTTGAGAGCTTACTTTTATACTTTTTAAACAGGAAGGGACATCATTACGTTGGAAGTGACGTAATCTCCAGAAAGTTCATGAATCCAGTAGAAATAGGTTGACGGTTCGAAGACTTTATAGAAAATTCCTTTTGTCTCAAAGTGGCCAGAATGGCCGCCAAATATGACGCCAAGGCCGCCAAATATGACGCCAAGGCCGCCAAATTTGTCGCCAAGTTTGTCTCCAAGATTAGCATGTCGGGGAAACAACTTTACAGCTTTGTAACATTATAGAAAGTGTGTGTGTGAAATATGTTTAATTCTAGGAATTCCTGAAAATAAACGAATTTAGAATTTTGTTTTATTACATTAATGGAATAAGATATTTTTATTTAGAAGTAGGCTTTGAAATTATATTAATAGAGTGTGTTGATTTCGTCTTTAATTTAAACTTTATTTAGCAAAGTTTCTGAAGATTTAATAAATATGCTAAAAAAGCTATGAATATCTATATAAGATCGTCGGAAATTTGTAACTAGCATATATTTAAAATCAACAAATACAGCAATTCAAGATAAATGCAAGATTTTATTCAATTTTTCAAGTTTGTTGTGATCAAACTAGTGTTGCAAAGATGTAATGTCGTTTTCCTGCCTCGCTAGTCATATAGTTGGGGAGGGAGTTTTATAGGGGTAAGTATTGAGTGACAGGCATCAGCGTTTCCGGAACCCCTGACCTTTGCAACGAACTTGGCGACCATTTTGGCGTCTTGGCAACAAATTTGGCGAACTTGGCGACAAATTTGGCGAACTTGGCGACAAATGGATGATTCCAGAAAATGCGTCCCTTTCCTCGATACCTCTATTAGGAAAGGGAATAAGAGAAAACTCCATGTGACGACACGGCCTGTCGGAGAGAATATATAAGGACCGCGTTTGGATTAGAGGGAGTAGTAATGATCCACTAGAACGACTTTAGAGTTTCGTCTGCAGTGCGAGCTAGGAAGCTGGTGAGCTGAGCGCTATTGAAAGTGCTGTTATTGTCGTTATTAGTTATTTGCTGACTGTTTGTGTTACTAGATATCAAAGTGCTGAACTGTTATTATCTGCGAATTGTTGTCTGTTTACGTTGCTAATCTGTACAAGAACTATTGTTTCCTGCACCCGTGCTACGAGTTTTCCTGCATATTTGTGAATAAACTTTCATTCTCTATTATCCCGCGTGTTGGAATGTTCACACCATACACCCACCGAAAGACTTTTTAACACTAGTAATAAGTAATTTCACTTACTCTCTTCGAGATTCCATAAACCCAGTGCCTTTTCTATTGTGAAGAGTATTTTATCTAATTCAGTAACCATATGTTTACAGAATCTTTATTAACTTAAACACGAATATTTCCAGCTCCACTGAATATTTTTTATCATGATCGAAGCGATGTTGTCAAAATAAGCAAGAGAAAGATGCAGAAATTTTTATTTTAACTAAAACAGTCAAAGCTTTCTTTATATTAATATTAAATATTAAAATTCTATAAAAAATCTAGAAATTAAATCGTTACAAATGTATACATGGAAAAATTACCAAACATCATAAAGCATTAAAGCGAGAAATATAAGTATCCTTGGAACATTGCGACTCCCATTTATTTAATTTAACAAATTCGGAAACTTTTAGAATAATATATACAACAAGAGCACTGACTGTTTTTAAAATATATTTCAACTTCCACTAACATACTTGCTGTTTCTGATTTGAAGAAGTTCCGAAACTCTATTAAATTTCTAAGAACAAAAAGCAATAGGGCACGAATTTTGTTTCCGATGGAGTTTAGTATTGTTTAATGCCGTCTTTCAAATTCAAACGACTTTATTATCTGACATCAACATATCGTTTTTCCATTTCGGTAGACATTCGAGTGCATATAAAGAGATCTGTGAATACAAAATCACCAGCAATGTCTCTATATCCCCCCATCATAAAAGAAAAAGAGTAAATGAAGCTTGAATCTCTCTCTCGGGAACATTTGACGATTCGGAGTGTTCCATAAAAACATTGAATTTGAGTTCTTGCTCTTTAGTTTTTTTGCCTTCGCAGTCGTTTTATTGAATTTTAGAGAGGGCTCATTTTCCTACTGTTTACTTATTTTTCTTTGGTCTTTCATTTGCAAAATTGTTCTAGCTTTTTCTGCTCGTAAATGCATTTACAAATCTTTTAAGATAGGAAAGCAAAAAGGAAATATAAAGTTTTCGGAAATTTTACATATATTTTATTTATAATTGAATCTGGTGTGAAAATGATTATTACACATTTCCTTTATTTGCTACAGTCTTAAGAATTCTAGAAATTTACCTTACAAAATTTTATCAGTTTAAAATCCGTTAACTCCCAACTTCCTATTTATAGAACACTTCACTTCCGTGTCTAGACCGAAGGCATTTTCGTCTTTGCTTTGTCTAAGAAGTCAATATACATTCCCAAACTACTAAGCAGGTTCACATGTCATATGCAATCCATTTTCCAGATTCTGAATACAAAATGTCGTCATTCCGATTTTTTTTGCTTTGAATTATTTTCGTGGTAATGCAGCAAATGTAATCTTAATTTTTGGTTTTTTATATTTTATTACAGTATATATATAATTGTTTCATCTATTATTTGATAATCCTTCTATGAAAAAAGAAATGGAAGTCAAAATATTTTTACAGAAATTTTAATTTTATATTATACCTATCTTAATCTTCACGTTTTTAACAAGATCTAAAAGAAGTTATTGAAATCTATTCTTTAAATAAGGTAGGCGTTAACTGGTTCAATATAAAATTAGGCGGAATATTTTCATTGACAGGTGATGTTAAAAGAATCAGCCATTTTTAAAACTGTTCTCGCTTTTTCAGCTTGGAGATGAATCGACAAATCAGCTGTTGAAGGAAAGCAGAAGGTAACTATAAAATGAATGAAAATATTTAAGGGGACATACGATTGTTAAATCTCGAATTTTTTCAATTTTATGAAAAAATTATACATTATTTTACTCTCTTTTCTAAAAAAATTAAAGCACTCAGCGTTAAAAAATTCCCATAAATATGAAAGTTATGAAGGAAAATGTATCAGATCTTCAACGTAAATATTGAATATAGCCATATCTTTAAAGCGTTATATCTCAAGATATGTTTTTTATATTTAGAGCACGATATCTCAAGAAATATTGAATATATTTACATAAATTTTTTACCGAATTTGTAATTTGATAATTTCAAAAATTGAACCACATTTTTGTGCATTTTTCTCCAAAGACGTTTTTCGGGATGGTTTAAAAAATTTGAAATTTTGGTTAATAATTAAATTGGTATATAGAAGAAAAATTAAATTTAAATGAAAATAAATTGTGGCTCAGTTTCTTAAATAGACTGTTCAGATTTCTTAGATGCCCCAAATATTGTGTTTAGTTAAATATTTCATGCGTAATCATGCGAGCAATGTGACTATCTCATTTTTTCTCCAAAAATTATACCCATATTTATTACTCTCTCAAATAAATATATACCAGTATGAAGGTTTGGAAATGTGTGTACTATAAAACAAAGATCAGATACTTTTCTAAAAAAATGAGTTTGTGAATTGCATTGCTGTGGAGATATAATGTATCGAATTAGACAGGTTTACACCATTTTTTCTAGGTTTAAGAGTCGTATGCCCCCTTAACAGTAAAATTTCTTGTCTTATTTGTACATGAATTTGGAGTGACAGAAAATTATAACGTATTTCTTTTATCTTTGCAGTCTGAAGTGCATATCACACGGAGAGCTATCGTATGCTGTTTTCGTCGGCATGAGCGCAATGCCACTTACCAAAAAGTTTGTAGCTCATGACGCATTGAGACAACCGGTCAGACAGGATTTCGGTCATCGTTGGGGCGAATTACGACACCGTCAAAGTCACACCCGATTGGTTTGAATTATGGCTGCTGACGCTTTTCCGTCAGCATCATGTGCATCTTCAAGCCAGTTGAATACCACCCACGATTTCCGTCATCTTGTCTGACCAATCACGTGCTACAAACGTTTTTGGTGAGTGGCATTGTGCTCAAGCTGGCGAAAACAGCATACGATAGTTCTCCGTGTGATATACGCTTCCAGCGTCCTTCGGGCGAAACAGGTCTAACAGGCACAGATTGACATTATCGTTCACCTTTCATTCCCGGAAAGGGTAAAAATTTACCCCTCCTAGTAGTCTCCTTCCTCTACCTGCTGTTTGAACACTCCCTAAGCAATTGACTTGTCCGTTACGTGGAGTACAGAGATCGCCATATGGGCCTCACATTCACTATGAGTTCAAATTCGTCACACCTATGATTGTACGAAATATTCATTTGTTATTTTACTCATTTCATTACTTCATTATGTAAAATTTATTGTTGTAAAAAACTGCCGCCGTCTACATTTGTTTAAGTAAATGGAAAGAAACAATACAACATCATGTTTGGAATAAGCATTTTGCAATTACATCCCCGCTTTCTTCTTTGAAGCCTCCCCATGAAAGTTAGTGATTAATTTAAGAATGCTGAAATAAAAATTGGAGGGTATTTACAATATTAACATTACGAGATTGTTTTCCGGTACTTGTAAGGCGCACTGCGCCAGAACTCGTCAGTGCGAATATTGCAACAGACGACGGAGGGTAAAGAATTCGAGAAATATACGTTACTTACAAATTTTCTGCAGTAATTACAAAAAATTATTTCCTGTTTAACAATAAAATGTTTTTTTGAAAGATAATTTTAAATCAAACAATTATTTGTAAAATCTTTCTCATTTTTTCAGTTTGTAGGTGCAATCTGCAAATTTACTGAATTAGGGGAATAGAAGGCAGGTATAAAATTAATGAAAAGTTTTAACAGAAAAATATTGTGTCTAATTTATATTTGAATCTGGAGTGAAAGAAATTATTCCCTTTTTTTACCATTACAGTCTCAAGAATTTCAGAATTCTATCTTACAAATTTTCTGCAGGGATAGACAAAATTATTTTTAGTTTAATAATAAAATAAGGCGCTTTTATACATCGACAGATTATGTAAATGAGCGGAATTTAGCAAAATAAAAATAAATTCAGATGTATTCAGCAAGATAAAAATAAATTCGGCTGTATAATTCATGAGGCCACAATGAAATATATTATTTCTAGTTTTCGAAAATAAAAAAGAAATGCATGTGAAAACGAATTGTGAACACCATGTGACATCTTACGTCACATGGCATCTGTTCCTTAAACAGCTGTCTTATTCGTAATTCTATGACATTCTGAAGAAGGAAAAAAGGTGAATATTGAAACATTCGTTCAAAATAAAAAAAATTAATTTATGAAATCAACAGTAATAGGAATATACTTCTCTCAATACTATTAGATATCCCAAAAAATCTTCAAGATTATGAGAGAAATTTTATTGCTTTTTATTTATTGCATTCATATTCAGGCTGTTATTCTTTATGGCTTGATAGAAAATGGAATAAATAAAACTTTCCAATATACTACCAGGAGTTTTGAAATAAAATTACATTTAGGAAATTAAGTAAATATTTTTATTCATCGAGTATGAATATGAAAATTGCCTTCTAAAATACCTTGGACCGAGATGGCCGAGAGGTAAAGTTTCGGCTCGAAAGCCAGGTTCGAAACTTGATTCCATTGAAGATTCCCCCGTGTGTGTCGGTCTGTTACATGTTAAATCATACGTAGTGGGTGAAACGCACACAGTTGGTGTGGTGCGGAAGTTTCGAGAGGAGGTGCCAGTAATAAATGATTATTAATTCACCTAACTTGAAAGTCAGCAAAAATTCCCAGAGAAAAGAAAAAAACAACACGGGTTCAAACGGCTTCCTCAAACAGCTACTGAAAGGGAGAAGTTTTGTAGTTCGCCTAGTTGCCACCATATACCACTAAATCATGAGGAACCGTAGTGGGCGATATTTGGCCCCCTACCTTGTACATAAATTTTTGTCTATACAGTTATAATTGTTTAACTTGTTTTTAAAACAATCTTGTAATCAAGCTAAGATATTTTATATTATAGAATCTTAAAATTTCGTAATGTTCTCCTATAGCCGCTCAATTCCATATATCATTCTGGAATGTGAAGAAATGAAGAAGTTTTGGCTTTCTGGATCACATTCAAACGAAATCATCAGAGCATACATTTTTTCAATACTTTTCCCACATCACTTCAAAATCTATCTATACTTAGCTGCGGGCAAAGTAAAGCGTCTCGGCTATATAATATCATCAACTAGAATTTTCCAAATATGCATTTATTTGCATGTAGCTTCTGGAGATAGATTTACCTTCCAAAAATCGTTCCATTTTATTTTAACGCAGAACGCTTTTCAAAAGACTTGCTTCTGTGATGAGACATCATCTTTCACAAAAAATCTAGAAAATGAAATTTGAAGTATCATTTTGCTACAATTATTTTATATAATTTTTTTAGTTTACTTTAGCGCACAATAAACAGTTTATCTAAAAATGAAACATTAATGTTGCAACATTTTAAAGAAGTAAAAACAATTGATGAAAAAACCCTTTGAGATGAAATTCTCATCAATTGTATAAAGGGAGAATTTTAATACTAAATTAGATATGCTCAACCCATGACTAATAGATTCTCATCTTCAATTTCTTACTAGTATTTAAGTTTTAAGTTATTGTTTTTCAAAGTTAGCAGATGTATTTTTAATTTTATTTTATTTGCCAATTTGTTTCATTTATTAGATGTATTTTATTAAATGCATTTTTTTAAAAATCATTTGCAGAAAATTCTAAACAATTATTCAGAAGAAAGGGCAATTTCAATCTAAAATTAGATATGCTCAGCCCATGACTAATAAATAATCATCTTCATTTTCTTAACAGTGTGTAATATTTAAGTTATATTTTAAATACTGTTGATGTATCTTTATTTTTATTAACTTTACAAATTTGTTTGATTTATTAGTTCTGTTTCATTAAATGCATTTTCAGAAAATTCAAAATAATCATTCAGATTAAAAAATAATTAGATGATAAACATTCTTTAAGATTATGTTTTCTCATAGTTCTCACAGATAATTGAAAATGGGCCTGAAGCTGACTTGTAAACATTTCTAAATTTGTAATTAATATTTTATTTATATTTTAACTACAGATTTTTTTATTTTATTTAAAGATACTCAAATTGTAATTAGTTTACCCTATGTATTATCCTTTATTTTTAAGATATAACAAAGGAATATTGTATTAATGTGGTAAGCAAATGCAAGTAGTCTTGAATTTTATTCAAGATACATTTAGAATACCAAATATCTATATTGTTTAAATAACATAAAAATATACCGAAAGAGTACGTATTAGTGTATATTTGCTAAAAGAATCGCATCTTTACTTGTATAGGAACTATAGATTTCTTTCAGAGAGAAACGACAATAATAAAGAAAAACACATTATTTGATGCAGATAATATTCCCTAATATTTCTTAGTATAATATTGAGATCTAATTAATTTTAAATCACAATTTAAACTGATTAACAAACAATATGAGAAAATTAATTATACCTTTACTTATGGAGAATACAACTACAAAGGAATAAAGGTTATCTCTTAGAAATGGAAAAAATTACAAAAGATCTTTTGGCAATACTTTATCTTCGGCACAGCAAAATCGCCTTACGAATTATGAAACTGTAGCAACTATGCGTAACTCCATTCTCTAAATATTTACTTCACTCTCTGTTCTCATTAAATTAGACAGATAATGAATAAGCACTAACACTGATACTTAGACACAGGGGAAAAATAGAAGCGGCTGTAACCCTATAACCATTCTTAAAAAAATTTGCGATAAAAAGAAACCGTGAGGTCTTTTATGTACGCCGATTGAGAAATATAAGCGGGCATAAACAGAAAAAGAAAATTATAAACAAGGAAGCTTTATTCAAGTGGTTTTAGAAACGCTTTACCTTCTATTGAAGAGAAGTGTTTGTTATTGCTCATTCAGCGCGCAAGATGTGTTTACAAAATGTAAATATTTATCCACTTTCGTTGGCGACTTTGATGAGATTTTATCTGATGTAAAAGAGATGTTTATATAGGGTTTTAGCAGAAATTTTATAATATGTTGATAAACAAAATGCATTTTTTGCACCTCTCCAACACCTCAAAGGCTTTTGGTTAGTTGTGATTTTGGCATTTGTTTTTCAGGAACACAGGAAATCTTGTAATTCAAAAGAATTTGTAGATTTACCAGTGGTTAAACAAACCTAATATTAAAACTGATAAAAGTGCTTTTAGAATAATTTTCAAAAATTAATAAATGTAATTTTCTATAAAAGAAAAAAATAATTATTTTCATTAGATTATAATCTTATGCCAATAGTAATTAATGAAAAATATTTGGTCGAACAACATGTAATTCAATAAAAAATGCCCTTATCTTACTTTGCAGCGAATAAAATAATTTTTTTCTAGAATGAAGAAAGAATGTCAGAAAACTTTCTCATTATTGATCATGTTAAATGAAAATAATAACTGCTTTATCGTTAAGTACAACCAAAAATTAAATTTGTGGCGAAAATTAAATGGTAATTTATTTTAAACTTTTCATTATATCTCTTCGAAAAAGTTGTTTTGTTACCCATACTTATGAAAAATAAAAAGTTCAAGTCAGCACGTAGAGTTTAATTAATTTTAAATTTATGAGCCCTGCCATTGAGTTTTGGATATCGCTTAAGATGCTTCACCAGCTGTTCTCCGATAATTTTTCGGCTTACAATGCGTTTTATTAATTAAAGAGTGTAATATCCCGTTCTCGCCTCTTAGTTTTGAATACTGGAGGAGGATAAAGATTTGACGTATGAATCTGTTAGTCTGGTTGTCCTACAGAAAAATTGTAATTTGTTATTAATGATCAGTAAGAAAACCTTTTAATTAAAGTAACACATGTGTTGTGAAAGGAGTCAAACACTATCAAAAACATATAGCAAATACCATAATTTCAAAATTGGCTTATATTTCTTGTGCACAAATTGACGAAAGATAAGTTTATAAAGTTTTAGATAAGTTAATAAAGTCTGTCATTTATCTTCTGAAGCAAATTAAATACTTATTTAATAAAGATTATATATTCAGTATTAGGCAGTAAATTTTTAAAAATTGAAGCGTTTTTAAAACCACACAATATTTATTTTTTGCATTAAATTTCAAATAATAAAGGTGATGCTACTATAACCAGAAGGGTTACAAGAAAAGAAAATATTTATCTTACTTGTCGGTAAAAACCTTTACAGTCATTTCTAGATTACAAACACATGGATAATTATATTAAAAATATGCGAAATATTTACCAATTGTAAAGGGTGAATTATGTCCGAAATATTTTTATTAATTTTTTCGATAGTAAATTAATTTTCAAATGATTTTGTATTTCCATTTAGGCAATTATATTTCAATGTTTGATAATAACAATATTTTTATAAATTTAATGATGTTTTAAAATCTTTTCAAAGGTATATTAAATATGGTAATTCAAAGCAAAAACAACGATAAGCAAATTGCTCTAACATTCTTGTAAACAAATATAAGAAGTAAAAGTTGAATATAGCATAAACAAAAGCTTAGATTGTTGTTTGCGCATGTCAAAAGATTCCTATGCAACTTCCCTTGATCACATGGGACAACAAACCTGCGGGAAACCAATTCACGTCAGACACTGATGCGTATTCGATAGTCGCGTGCATGTTCTCCAAGTGGATATCTAAATCTTATGAAATTACATCTTCTATATTCATTTCTCTGACATATGTTGTAGGGTCTTTCTTAATGCCTCTTTTGCGTGCAAAAGTGAACGAATTAGAAGTAGGCATAGAGAATGGCTCAGATGGTTGTGAAGTTGACTATCGAATTGATGTTGTATCTTAGACCAAGAATATTCGGAATGAGCAATTATTAAGTCCGCGAACGGAGTTTTAAGATTCAATCTGAATTGTGTTCAACATTTTACTTTTTATCGTTGCAAATGGTGCAATTGTTTTGAATTGACCTACATTATGTTGAGAGAATTTCTACCTCTAAAAATATATGTGCTGTTCTCTTTTCTTCTAATGAAAAGAATGAATATCTAGACATTTTACTTTGTGTATTTAAGGTTTTTAAACGAATACATTTTTATGTTTTCAAAATTTTACATAAAATAAAGAATTGGTAAATTTGATAAAAGAAGCAGCATTTTAAAATTATGCCCATATAACACTCTGGGGTACAGGGACATGGCCACATGCGATTAATCTTCTTAAAAGTGAAATTTCTAGCATTAGAAAACTCCCGTGCGTTTTAAATAATTACATTGATTTATCCGCGCTTTGCCACTCACATCGAAAACTAAATCATAAGCATGCTTATCTACATCAAAATTTGACGCTCCGATTTATGGAAATATTAAATACTTCTATATAATATATCATTTAATTTGGTGTTTTTTCCTAAAATTAGAAAAATAAATGTTTTTAAAGCTAGTTTAGTATAGTTATGTTAAAGTCCCGTTTTGCAGCAACACGAGGTCTACTCGTAATTCTGAACAGCAGTCAGATGACGAGGACACTCTCTCCAAACTTCCGCATACAACCAGCGGGAGGACCTTCGACCCCCTACGTATGATGTAGCGTGCAACAGGCCCAATATAAGACAGTCTGTGTAATCGGGATTTTAACCTGGTACTTCCAGTTTGGAGGCAGCCACCTTACCACTGCAGCCTCTTTTAATGATAGTAACCAATATCATGGCGTAAAAAATGCTATCATTGTAAAATATTTCATAAATTTCAAATTGTAAATAATTTTTTCTCTATTCTTATAAATGAGCTGCCGAAATCACAATATGTTATAATGAAAATAAGTTAATGATAACACAATAAGGAAAAGAAGTCTGCGAAAAACGCAATTTGATAAAGTTCAAATGGTATTTATTGATACAAATCGAGAATGGCATTGTAGAAATCATTTTTGACCACGCGTTGGAGGTTAAATCCTTATTCGAAAGCAAGAAAATATAGTCAAAGGAAGATCAGCTCTAATTTTTCTTATAATAAAATTTGCATTTAACCATTTCTCGATCATATCGCTTTTCCGTTTAAAAATGATGAAACTTAATTTTGTAGATCTGACTTACACCATACTTGAACTGTCCTACCATCCTACACTAAACATCCAGAATTTAAGGTAGAACTTACATTTATCATATACCGGTGGCAAACTTCTAACGCAATGTTTTTTGTTTGTTCTTTAATTTTGCAAACTATTTCATGCATATTGATACGAGAAACTTAAGAGAACATTTTTAAGCTTAACCGGCTATATTTAGAATTCATATCTATTGTTGGGAAATTCTGCATTTTAAGCTAAGAAGCTTGCATCTTTTCTAAATTGTCTCTCGTACCTTTATTCTAAGATTTGAAGCATTCTTTCTTTAAATTAATCACTTCACTTGACATCCATTTTTAGCAGCTATTTAATCGGAATCGTATGACGTTGTCTATCCGATTCCCGCAGCTGATATGTAGATGATTATTAGAGTATATATACTTGTCTCTACTATGTCATTTGAAGAGGGAAAGAAGGGAAGGAGAGAGACCTACGGTTCTCTAAGCATTCTCTCCTTGGAGAGACTTCAGCTGTAAGCTGTTGCTTTACTATAAGATGTGATATGTAAACATGTTCTTAAATGTGGTCGTCTAATAAATGTCTATTTTAAATCATACGATTCGTCATTTCTAAAAATGCTCCATCTCATAGAAATTCCACTGCATGCAATAAGCCAGGACGCTTTTAGCTTATCCAGCAGCTCTTCATAACTAGTGTTACTCAAGCTACCTGTCTCTACTTTACGAGACTAACAAGTGATATTGGCAAACTCGCTTCCTGTACCTAACATCTATTTTGTATATTTCATGTTAATTCCCAGCGGGATTTACCACAAGTACATGGATGGGAAATCAGTGGATACATAGACTAAAACAATGGTGAGGTACTGAGTTGCCGCCACTGAGATGGCGAGAAATACAGTTGCGTAGCGGGATTAAATGGCGCCCGGGTCATAATATGATTTGCTCATCCCCCTCGTCCCACAACATCAGAAGCTCAGTCTGTGTAAGCGGCTCCCGAGGAATAGTACTTTTTCGCACCCTCCCCGTCTTTAACTTATGCCGTATCGCATTAAAAATGATATAAATGCATTAATATTTTGTTAACATGAACAGTGGTGCCCGGGAAATAAGATGATTTTCATTTTTTTACCATAATCGTCTTCGGTGGCTTAGCAAGTCTAAATATCGCCTGGCATGGTATATTTTTATGGCTTCTCATCATGTTTGAGTTAAAAAATGGCATACACTCAGTAATGCTTTGACGCCATGAGGCTCCCTAAAATTAGCTCCCTGGCAACAATAAATCCTCTCCCCCGGTCGTTAACCCATTGGAGATATACTTCATATAGGAGGGTTTTGGCGTGGGCCAGAGATGGCCATTAGGATTCCGCCCACCGTTCTCGTATTAACCTCGCGACAATTATCATTCAAATGACCCTGTATGCTACGGCAGGATTGGTGTTAACTCTAATTGTGGATTACCGTATATAAACTGCAAGTTATATGAAAAGAATATTTCATTTCAGATTTTTAATTTCTTTAGGTATTCAAGCTGCATTTTTGGCAGATATATTTGATTTATATAAGTTGCAGTTGCTTGTTAATATTTTCTAATCAATTTAAAAAATGATATGTTTTAAGAAATCAAAATGTTTATTATGAAATTAACTAAATATTTGAAATGTGTCTGTCATAATACAGGGTGTCAGAGAATTATTGGACGCATTAAAATGTATGCAAAAAATAAGTAGGAACAGCAGCGTTGTCCCGATGTCTCGTAGTGCTAGCACGGTTCCTGAAGTTTTGTTCCACAGCATTGTTTCTTTCTACAATCGGATAGATAGAGCTAGTTGGGGCCTGATCTGAATTGTTTAACAACATTTCAAACAATGGCCATGCCATTCGTCGTCTAGATTTATTTTTTATGTGGAATTATGTGAAATTTTGTGTGAATCAGATGCCTTGAGCTAATTTGCATGAACTGAAGCATTTTATCACAGCTGCTATTCACTCTATAACTCCTCAGATGCTTGTAAATACTTGGCGTGAAATCGAGTAACGCTGACATAGGGGAAAGTGAGGTAAAACAAGATATCTAAGGCTTGAAGGCCTATTGGAGCTAAACTGTTCGACATAAAGCTTGTCAAATTTTAATAAAATATTCTTTATTTATCAGAGTTTCAGGAAAAGTCATAGTTTTATTACCTTTTTTACTAATGATTTTTTGTAGAAAAAGTCAAAGTAACCCGCTGTATCTCACTAGTGGGGTGAAACGGGATACACATGTTAACTCTATGGGAAGTTAGGAAATTATTATTTTTTTATTATATGACAATTCAGTTAACATATTTTTTTTATTTTATATGACAATTTAAGAATGAATCAATTTTCTAAGATTGAACAATAGTTATAATAGTTGAAAATTTAAGAAAAAAGACGATTTTTAAAAAGTTAACAATAATTAAAATAGTTGAAAATTTAAGAAAAAAGACGATTTTTAAAAAGTTAACAATAATTACAATAGTTGACAATTTAAGAACAAAGACATGTTTCTTTAAAGATTTATCAATAGTTACAATAGTCAACAATTTAAGAATAATGACAATTAGTTTAATAATAGTAATAAGTAAGTAAATGTAGTAAAAATTCACATAACGTAGTTGTCTTCATCATCCGCTCCACTGCAGATTTGGTGGGTCTATTTATGTTTTTTATGAGAAGGCTTTGCAGTATTGGTTCTTCATACTCTTCTCTTTTTGATTCTTTTGTTTCGAAGTTTTCTCTTTCTGTTTTTTGAGTCACCACAAAACAATTTTATCTTTGAAAGAATTGTTTTCCCTTTTTTCTTTTATTTTCTTCTAACTGATATTCTAATTCAGTTTTGTATGTAATTGCTTTATATGAGAAAAAATAAATAAAAAATCGTTTATTTGCAAGCCAGGAAATAATGGAATAGATAAACTTCAATTCTTTTTAAAATTTTGACTAAAATAATTCTTTGTAATAAATAAATTATCACAAAAAAGAAAATATTGGAAATTGGACTAAATTGGAAATGCTTTCCATCAGATCATTTGACGCAAAGGTCAAATAGGAATGGCCCTCACAAACTACCATCTATCTCACAACCTATGAAAATCCTCTTCTGTCGGGAATCCGTAGCTTCCATGTTATTCCTTTTACCCCACAAGAAGTATCCGGTTTTACCTCGAGTGCAGAGGTCATAAGAATCGAAATAGAACAACGCAATTATTGGAGTAAATCCTTAGTAAACAAATAATAAACTGGACTAAAAATTGTTTTTAAAAGTGTAATGATTTTTAACTAATGATAGTTTAAAATCATACGAACATCGGGGAGGTGACGTCATAATAAAAATAAACCTTCACAGAAGAAGTAAATTTAATAACAAAAAAATGGAAACTATGACCATTCTTTTTTCTTCCCTAGTGGAGAATAATTCAGTATTTGTCAATTAGAAAGAAGAATTAATAAAGCCAAAATCAAAGTATCCCATTTTGCCCCAATATAACTTTTTACCCCACTCTCCCCTACTACACTCAGATAAGGGATCTCACAAAGACATTTATTAACTTTTGTAGAGCTATAATAAGTTAGTAAAGACATTTTATTTCTATTTCTTCTAGTCTTTATTTTGTATAATTTTGTAATGTGTCTAACAATTCTCAAACACCGTATGCAATTAAATACTGAAATGAATTTACATCGTTCGATCATATCTCATAACAGCGAAATAAAGTTTCATATCTTATATTACGTAAATAATGAAGATCTTCTTGAGAAAAGTTGAATGGATTTCTATACTTATGATGCACTTTCTTCATTAAGAAGACTCAAAAAGATTCTTGATTTTATTTTTAAAGGCCAAGTTACTATAGCAGGGAATGACGAAAGATGCCAAAGACCAGGCATAAACCATGAAATTTTTATAGACCTTTATTAAATTCTATTATCGAATTCCCTTCGCAGTAATATCCTGTGTGCCATAAATCTTTTATAAATGACTGCCTTATATTGACGTTTTGGAAGAAGAAATGGAGACTTTCTTTTTTGGACAGTCCATAAAAAAATCGAAACTCTTTTAAAGGTTTTTTCCTCTAATAAGCCTCGTAAATTGCATCATAAAGTCAATATGTTTTAGAAGGATTGGTTGTTGTTAATATGTATATATTACGCTTGAATTGTTATACCATACGTGTTATATTTATGATTAAATTATACGAATAATCATTTCTGAAAGTTAATAATATTATTAAAGGCCTCCTATTTGTATGTTTCGTGTTACAACCATCATAAATGTTTTCTTTTCTTTGCTTCAACAGAAATTACGACATGTAACGCTTTTTAAAAAGCAAATATGGTTCCAAATTCTTTGGTGAGATAAAATTAACTCTATAATTATTTTTTTAAATATTTGGAGAGAATTATGTTAGCATTTTTTTAATAAGCTTTGAGTTTAAAAATTTAAGTATATTTATATTCCAAAACTTGATAAATTGACTTAAATTATGGAAATTATGTGTGCTAAAGCAGAAAAAAAACGGAATTTAACTTATATTATTCATTAAAAGTAATCATATTTTGTAATTCTAGAATATTTTCCCTCCATTGTTTTACACATTTTAGGCATTACAAGCGCAAAATGTCAAAAATGTTATTTACTGTTTTACGAATGTTGGTATTTGTCATATTCCGGCTCACTGAATGACACTTATGAGTTTGAAGCTTTCATATGAATCTTGATAAAAAAGTACATGCTAGATGATAAAGATAATGTTATATTCCGAGAATATATGTAACAAAATATTTTTAATAGAAAATTTTTTAAAAAACGCAAATTCTCAAAAAGTAGGCACTGAAAAATATAACATTGATAATGAAATTTCTACCTGGCTTCTTTTAAATGTTTGAGCGATACCAATGAAGAATATTGTTTTATCGCAACCAAACATTTTGCTGAAAATGAGTGAGTCATTTTTATGAAATATATGTTGCAATATAGATGTGATTTCTTAAGTGCTACATTTAAGGCATTGGTTTAATATATAAAAATATTTTTAATACATGTTTATCTTTAAGTAATTTCAAGACCATATACCGCTTAAAATTTACTGTAATAATATAAATAAGTCAATTAAAATTACTCAATAAGAAAAATAAAAAGCAATGGAAGACTATGTTGATTTGATAAGAATCAATATTGCCTACATATTTTTAAAAAGTACTATTTTTACTGATTGCTTAACATTCAGTGTTTAAGAAAGAATTTTTTTCAAAGAAAATGCAATGAAACATCGAAAGAATTTTTTTATGATTTTACTTCTATTGAACTGAAGAACAGATTAAAGATAAACTCATACAAATTGAATAACATGCTACTTTTTACGTTTGTTTATTTAAAATTTGCATGAAATCCTCAATTTGTTTCCACTACTTAATTGCTTGTTTTGAAAGCAGCAAAAATGGTGACCGAATCTACATTCGTCAGTATTTAATGTTCATATGAATTCTTTGACTCTTTATTTAGTTGTGCATCTTTGTTTACAATGGGATTCTAGGGTCCGTTAAACTCTTGCTATGACGATTTACTGGAGTAAAACAAGGAAGTGAAACGAACACAATGGAGTAAATTATTATCTTTTTGGAAACGGAATTTTTCGAAGTATTTCTTTGTATCTTGTTGTGAGCTTTAGAGAAATTAGGGCGATCCACTTTAAAGCTTATTAAATGATCCGACTGTAGTTGGATAAATGAGGTCTTCGAGAAAACGGAACGATTTGAATTTAGAAAAAAACGGGAAACAAATTCCTTTGCAGCGGTTTTTGATAGTTTTTCAATTTTAACTCAAAGATTTAAGAACTTTTGAAGAACAGTTTTTATAATAGTAGAGATAAATAAATACTCTTGGACACCCAATGAAAAACTTGCAATTTGATTTTAAATAAAAATATGTTTTGTTAAATTAATTGTATGTAGTATAAAAAATAAATCCTCCTCAAAATTGAAACTAGCAATTTTATTCTTTCTCTTCATATCAGTAAATTAAAAAAATTAAATACTGAATAATGCTGTTGGATTTAACTGAAAATATCCTTGTAACAATTTTCATAGATAATGCTTTCATTTCTATTGCAATTTAATTTCCAATAATTACTTTTTGATCAATTTTGGTTTTACTATAGAAGACCTATTTAACATTATTTATATATGAAGTTAAAGAGGAAAAAACACCTGTTTTCAATGTAATATGGTTTGCTTTATATTTTGATATGATTTTCAAAAAATATACTGAAGTTCTGTCAACCCATTCTAATGTCTTCTTCAAGAAAATACTTTTAAAATACTAAATACTTCAGACCATGGACATCCTTTTTAAGTTATTCAAACATAAACTATAAACGAGAAAAGGGCACATGAGTTTTTGGTGCCGGTCATACACATTTTGTCAGCAATGAAACAATTGGAAATTTAGTCTCACGGTGATCTTATTCGTGGGATTCTATCATTAAATATCAACAGTCTCAATTCCTTATCCTATTATTTCACTATCTTTGCATCGTCTAGATATATAATGTATCAAAAGAATCCGTACAGTCTCGGATTTTTACATTTTTTAGAATTTTACCGGAAGGACTGAACCAACTGTCTTTCGACCATGTTAAGAATAGACATTAACTCACATTTTTTAGTGAAGATTCGGTCACCAGGGCATTTATGGAACCGATTGGAAATTGATGAAGAAGAAAAAAATTTGGGCTCATCCCTTTCCACATAAAGCCGATAACAAATTTCATAATGGTTTTACTTAATATGCATATTTTCGCAAAAATAGCAAGTATGTTATGGAAGATATAAAAGTTTTCTTACAAAATCCCACATTTACCTCATGTTTTTTCCTTACATCATACAGAGTTTTCCACCAAATATTATAAAACTGGCATAATACTTGACATTGTGTTGGAGAATTATTCAATTAAAATGTGAAGTTAATACTATTAGGAATAATTGAGGAAATATGAGTACTTGTAGTAAAGAGTCTTTTACTGACCATGTTCGAGATATAGGGTAATTTTTTCTTCATATCCTCAAATACCCTCGTGATCTAATTTTCACTGTGAAATGTGAATCTTCACTGTGAAATGTGATTTAGAGTCTGATCTTTATTTGCTCAATGTTCAAAGGCAGTTGGCCTTTTCGTTGAAATTCTTTAAAATGTGAAAATCCGAAAGTGTCCGGAAATTTTTGATCATATAGTGTATTTTGCAATGAGCTATAGGCAAACATGGGCATTTTGAAGAGGCTGCTGATCAAGTCTACTAATGAATTGAATGTCTATTAATTAAAAAAATCGAAAGTATAAAATTTAAAATATATTAAAAATACCATACTTCAGTTTCAAGAATAAATTAGTTTGCTGATTATTATCAACAAAATTTCAATTTATCTTTTTGCTTTTATCCCTTTGCGTAAACATGTGAACAAGAAGCGCATAAACAAAGTAAATCGGTGAAGAGTCAATCGGTCATTAGTCAATGAAGGATTTAAAGTTAAATTGTAAATTTAAAATTGTTCATTCCGTTATAAAAATTTATCATTACATAATTGACTTCTTCCCAATGGAGTTCTCTTCCATATCACATAAATCAACAAAGTCCATCATGATTTAATTATTTAAATAATAGTTTGGTAAAATTTATTTTATTTTAGAAACAACTATTTGTCATATTTTTTTCATATTTACTTTTCAGAATAATGAGTCAATTCTAACTTTTACATTTTTCAGCAAGCTGATATGAATTCAAGAAAATTTATTATTCTTAGTTCTCGATGCATAATCACCTATTTTACTCTTTATCTGACGATATAATGAGGAAAAATGTTTTCTCAGACAGATATGGTCACGATAAAATCAAAACAACTCAAGCAGCAGAATTCACGCAGCCGCAATGAAATAAATCACTTCCAGGCAGCGAGTGTCAAAATGATTCGTTACTGCAAATGAACTGTCAGTGCCACGTGACTGCTTCCGTCATATGGCATTTATTCTTTAGTAACAGACTTGTTTACAACTACAAATCCTTCTAAAGAATGAAAGAAAACCTAATGTTGAGGTTTATGGACGGAAACAAACTTTGATTTTGAAAATCCATATGAATAAAGTACACTTTTCTCAATAGTTTGGAATACTGAAAAATTCTTTGAGATCTTTAGAAAATTTCTATTCCACTTAATTTTCTTAATTCACTGGAAATTTATTACTGCCAATGACGCAAATGGGCAATAAATAGAAACCATCCATCTTAGAAATATTGTCGAATTTAGAAAACTTCAAGGAACACAAGAATGTTAGTAAATAGTTTTATTTAATGAAACAGTATTTACGAAATTTCTCCACCAGAGCGAATGATTTCTTAACGTTCTTTTGATGTTATTGAAATTATCAAATCTTTTACTGCTAGTAACCGAAAATAGATATATGTTTATTTCTGGTTCGTATCCAATATGCTAATTTTACTTTGTATGAATCTATCTGTACAGATAAAGACAATATTATTTTCTGAAATTTGTGTAACTTCATCGTTTTACCAAAACGCAATTGAATGGAAGCAAATAGTTAAAATCAAATTTATATGCAGAGTAAATCTTTGGAGTTTTTCTCTTAATTCATTTTATAACGATGAATACAATTGGAATCAATGAGAAACATATACTAATAATCTATTTAATGAATGAAAACACGACTATAAACAATAAACACGTAAAACTATCACTAAAAGCAAAAAGCTAAAATAGTTCATTGCATCCAAAGTGTGCAAAATGTCACTTCATCTGCAATACAAATTAGATGGTTAATGACGGCAAATTAAAGCCTGATGGTTGTTGATTTTTATTCCGAAATCATTTGAATCGAAATAACTTTTGTGTACTTGTGTTCCTCAGTAGCTGATAAATTTATTTATTGGTGATGGTTGTTCTTCCAGAGTCTTTCACTTCTCTTGGGATATTTCGGATAAAGATGGGCAAATTTTACGCAAAATCAGGCCTCTCACAGAAAAAAGTCCCTGTTCTGAATCCATAGTTGCATGTGACCCTTAACGAAGATTGCAAGCCGTATTCTTTTTTCATTCCATTTTTCCTTTTCCAATAGTCTTCGGTAGATTAAACGGTGACTTCCTTGCTTTTATTTTAAATTTTCCTATTTAAGAGTTCATTACTGTATATAGAAATTTGATACAGCTTTGTAAAAATAATATTAGTAAATAAACAATGATCTTTGATGACAAAAATCTTTGATATATAAGTTTCGCATACATTATTATATAGATTAACTAAATATAATGCAATATTTTATGATACTGGAATATATTTAAAAGCAAAATAATTTTAACAGTATCATAATTTAAGCAACTTCTTTTTTTAATTTTCTAAAATATCTTGAATATTCCTAAAGTTATGATGCTTGTCCATTAGGAAACTAAATACAATACTCTGCATGGTAATATTTTTAAGTTGCAGAGAAATGTACGAAGGGAAACAGCTATATATTAATATTATATAATGCATTTGAAGATACCAGCCATCCAATTTTGGGAGAATTTTAACTTTTCCAGTAAAAAATCAGCGACTATCTTCAGTCGCTATTTATTTGCAACATTGTAATAGCATCGTTTAAGGAAAACTGTCTAGGTAATAAAGTATATGGTAAGTTTACTGAGTAAAATATTCTCCCATTTTGAAAATTCGATTTAAAAATTTTTATTCCTGTCCTTTCCTAAATTTAAATTCCGAACAATTCATTTCCAGCCGGAGGAATTTGATATTCCAATTGACTGAGTAAACTCCATTTCCTTCACGGATTTCTAAAATTTCTAATCAGTGAAAATTTTTATATCATATAAAGTATAGCAAATATATTTGAAATATGTCAACGATATATGGCAAGTTACTATACAACTACATAACTTATTATAGATGGTTTTACTAAAATTATGAGTAAATAAATGTTTACCAGGAAACAAACACATGAAACGAATGAAATTGATACATGATCGCAGAAAGTTAACTAGTAACTTGTGTATAATATTTTTCAATTTCATCTCGATATCGACTACAAATAATAGTATTTTTCTGTAAATACTCACATAATTATCAAATGGCTGCATGGAAATTTTATGTAAAGTAAGATTTTTGAAATTTTCAAATCTTAACAAAATGTGGGGTCTTGGTTATCTGGAGGTAAGAGTGCATATTGCTTCAGGAACACCAGATAACACCAACTAAGGATTGCTTCGTACGACGAAAGTACTTTTGACGAGTATCAATGTTAGGCACTTCTTCTCAGTCTCAATTGCTACTTTAAAAACAATATACAAACACATCAGAAAGACATAGTTTGTAAATGAGAAAATGCAAATGTAAAAAAATTCACAAAAGAAAGAAAGGTGAAAAACCTTATAGAAGTGCAGTTATTGTGAGTGGAGTTGCATTTTAACCAAAATTTTAATAACCACCGAAGGGAGCCCATATGACTTTGTGAAACAGATTTATTACGGGGTTTTGAAGGGAAGGGACCATTTTGTAGCTTTGTAGGAGAAGCTATATTTAGAATTATTGTGAGCACAAAGAACTTGAGAACGAATGAGTGGATTTCAATGATCTAAAAGTCCTATAAAAATTTTTGCTTAGTATGTGGCACTATTGCACCATATATGTGAAGTCTAGGATAAGTCATCATCATTAAATTGTAGAGTGGACATTTCGAATGTGGTGTGCCGTTTCAAGTACCGTCGGCTTCATTTGAACTTGGTTCAATATTACGAGGTCCGTCCAAATCAAAATGTAAAGTTGATAATACAAATCAATTCAGGGACTAGAAATATTTCAATTTGATACTGCTTTCAGTCAATTTTAGAAATTATTGTGAGCACAAAGAACTTGAGAACGAATGAGTGGATTTCAATGATCTAAAAGTCCTATAAAAATGTTTGCCCATATATGTGCCGTCTAGGATAATTCATCATCATTAAGTTGTAGAGTGGACATTTCGAATGTGGTGTGCCGTCTTAAGTACCGTCGGCGTCATCTGAACTCGGTTAATATTACGAGGTCCGACCAAATCAAAATGTAAAGTTAATAGTTCAAATCAATTCAGGGACTAGAAATATTTCAATTTGATACTGCTTTCAGGCAATTTTAGAAAAACTTTGTCTTCCAGGTTTATCTCCATTTCAAGTGAGGTTTGTGCGCATTTCCCAAACTGAAAATGTGTTGCAACATATCCAGCTCATTTTGAAACGATGAAGAATCTGTTATTAGATATCCTATAAATCGAGATCTTGACCCTATTTAGTAAGCGAACGCATTCGTAAATTCAGCGCTACAGTTTGTGATTTCTTTCAAGAAAAATCAACTCTTTCTGAATTTATCAGTCTGTATTAAATTGAGAAAACAAATTTAACTCTAAAGAATAGTTGGCTCTGAAACCCTTCTTTTAACAGAATATTATGCACTAACTGAGTCTTTTACAAAACATTAATCTAAATAATACTTGAATTGGAAATGCCATGCATAAAGAGGATGATTAACTTGCTTCCGCCGCTCATCTCAGCATTGGAAAATGAAAAAAATGGCGAGACTGTAGTTGGAAAACCAAACTCTTAAAAAAATTTCCCGCGCAAAATTGATGACAGAAATTAATATACCGTTTCATCCACACCGCTTCCGAAATATTGATTAGGCATCAATTTAAAATACAGGAAATAAGCATGCCTTAATCAAATCGTTTACCCTCTCAAGAAAGGGAGTTTCCTGTATTGTAAATGAGATACCTTTGTAGTATCAAATGTGTTATCCAAATCAGATTTGCCCACTTACAGAGATTTTCGATTATTCACAGGAAATGTTAAAGATTATGACAGAAGTCGTATTTTTGAGACTTATAAATGATAGTCCTCTTCTTGTTCGATCGTAAACTCAAAGGAATATGTTATAGTCATAATTTCAAAATGATTTTAATTTTCATCGGAAAATTTAATTGGCGACATGTAGCTAACATCTTTATGCTTTCCATAAAACAAGACATCCATGTCTTAATAGATATATATTAAAAATATTCTTTAATTTAAGCACTATTTTAATTAATTTTAGTCCACTTGTTTATAAATAAACTGATAAGGTAGGGGCCCAAATATGGTCTACGTTCCTAATATTTTCCACCACGGTTTCTTCTTGATTTTAATTGGTATATGGCGGCCACTTCTGGAACTGTGCAAGGCACCCTTCAATAGTTGTTTGAGGAAGCCTTTTGAACCTGTGTGTGTTGATTTGTTTTTTGAATTTTTTGATGGCTTTCGTGTTAGTTGAATTAATAATCGTGTTTCATTACTTGAAGTGCAATCAGTAAAGTTCAAGTCAAAATATTATATAATTTAAGGCAGTTTCAGTCACTGTTACTGCCTACATTTTGGTGTAGTTTTTTTTGGGGAGGGGGTGGTGGTATTCTGATTCCGAAGTGGGATGCCGCCATGTTTGAGGGTTCGGTTGTTTACAATATCACCCACTTGGGTATTCCCATTATCGTCCTAGCCCTTTGAAGGGCACTATATTAAAAGAACAATTACCTTTAAAAACTACATGGTTGATGTCCTTTCATCTGACAATGCTCCTAAGCTCTTTTTTATGTTCATGTTTTTTAAAGGAAAAGTGTTAAAAGAATACTTTAACTATATTGCTAAAAGTACAAAAAAGGCTGCCTTGTATTACCTTACATATTGTTCTGCCGTAATTTTCATGTTTACTAAAGAAAGTATGATCATAGCATAAGTTACACTTTATTGTAATGAATTTTGGACATAGACGATATTAGGAACATATAGTGGGCGATATTAGGAACACATAGCGGGCGATATTAGGAACATATAGTGAGCGATATTAGGAATACATTTTTTTAGAAGGAAAAATTGTGCAGTAGCAAAAAAGGTTTCGGAGAGTGAGTAAAACTTATGTGTTAGAGTTTTCATTCAGTATATATTTGGATAACAGTCCAGATAATAGATTGGAACAATTTTTAGACAAATTTCACATAAATTAGCCCTGTTAATAAATTAATGGCTTAAGTGGGTGATATTGTGCAAAAGCAATAAAAAAGCAGAGCTTTTTTGAAGTAAAAATAATGTTACGTGTTAAAATTCCTACAATATCAACAACTGAAACCAATGAAAGTAACGTAAGAAGAAAATCAAAATTATATTTTATGTATTTAACTAAGAAGATAAATCAGACTATGAGGGGTGTTTTCTCATTATTTTACCTAGGACAATGACAAAGGAGGAAAGGAGTACAGGGTGAACAGGTGAAACAAGATGCGACTACTTACTAAATTTGTGTCAGGAAATCTTAAAGTTACTGGCTACATTAATGAATCACTGAAAAATGATCCCTAAATAACAATGCTCAATGAAAAAATAGCTCTGTATGAGGAAACGAAATAATTACAATTTCATTGAAAAATGAATATATGTTTTAACTGAAACCATTAGAAAAGCAAGTAATTAAATGTAAGGTAAACATTTCGTTTCATTAAAGTTATTTATTAAAAATGAAAAGCATTGGCAATGAACTTCCATTATTTTTGTATCAATATAATCACTTTTCTCCATTAGTCCGATTACTGAACTTGCTTTAAATTTATCTAGCTAATCTAGGATAAGATCTACTCTTATTTTTACATACTTCGATACTAATAATGAATTAATAAATAAGCCAACTATTTAAGATTCTCGAACGCAAAAACAAACAATGTTTTTTAATATAAATTCATGATATCAAAATCCCTTAATTAAAATATCATACGTACATACCTAATAATGGCTCAGTAATGCATATAAAGGAAGACACATTAACGAAGTCTAATTATTTGCTTAATGTTCCTGCCATACTCCTCTGCGCATTATTAGAGACATGAAAGTTGGGAGTAAAAATAATGATTTGAAAATTTACTTTTTAAATCTATGTTTGGGTTTAATAATTCTATACCTGTAGTTTTAAAATAATTATTTTACATATAGTTTTTTTATTAAATTTCTTGTACAATGTTTAATCTTACTATATAGTACTCTTACTTATTTTATTTAATCTTACATGATAGATATGCTAATAATATTCCCTTGCTTACGCGCACAAATAAATATATATATTAATTAATTAATTAACTGCATCTTAATGTCTAAAAAAATCCACGACAGTAAAGTAAAATTACGCCAACAAATAAGGATTACATATCATTTAAATTACGTAATTTCATTATTGGTTTTCAAATATTTCATATGTACTTTAAAATTTAAGTTTTGAAAAAAATTCATAACTCAACACTTTTTTATTAGTATTTTTTGTGTCATCTGCATTGATTTTGCATAAGATAGCAACTTTAGTTACAGTTACTCTCCTTAGAAAATTATTCACTTCTTCTTCATTCAAGAGATTATATGCTGTTTCTATTTTTATACTTCTTTACACATTTTAATTAGTTTCACATGTTTTTCGATGATTTACATTCTTTTTAAACGCTTTTATACATATTTTACACTCTATTTCCTTTCAATATGGTTTTAAGCTTTATTTTTTAAAACTGTATATTATTTTGTGCATACATTTATGTATAGTTTTTCGCAAACATAATACAATTTATATATTTTCTGTTGTTTTCAAACGCTTTAAAGCGACTTTATTTATAATATTTCTGTTTACTATTACTTTTACAATATTTAAATTTCTTTCTCCAATAGATGGCTAAAAGTAATTAACTTTCCCCGATTTTAGCAAACATTTTAAATTCTGTTCCTTAGCTGTATAATTTCGCATTGCGGCACATTCCTACTAGGAAATGCTGTTCGCATAACAAGGAGTCATTTCATTTTTTGCGTCCTCGAAAAGGATAATAAGAAGAAACAAACCCTAGGCGTCTTCCTGTTACCACACAAAGAAAACGAGTTCATGGAACCATGATATCTAGTTCGGTTGCAACTTTCTCCCATGAATCCGATTGCAACAAAGCGTGACTCCGTGCCACTTTCCGGTACATGTAGTCTCTTCTCCAGAAGAGGAACTGAATGGCTCGTCAATCCACCGTACCATCTATCTCATTTAGAAACATTCCACGATGTCCACGGAAAAACATTTTTTCCCTCTCGCACACAAATGTTTCCTTAGGGCGATTGTGCCAGAGAAGGAAACAGAAATGAAGACAGGAAGTTTTTGTTTTTCACTTTAGATTCCGCTGTCATGCTATGCGGATAACAGAGGGGATGGAGGATAAAAATACAAAAAATATTATTTAATCATTTTCTTCTTAAAGGCTTGACAGTTTAAAATCATTTTTATTCTACTTTTTCTCTTCAGTCTCATTAGTTTAATGGGTTGTTTTCTTATTTTAAAATTAAACAAACAGCTTTTCTATACATGACATTACCATATTAAGATATATATTTTCGGACATCTAACGAAATTTCAGTGTGGAGTGAGTAGTGTTTTTTCCTTAGATTTCCTAAATACAGTATTTATTAATTTGTTTTTCCAGATGTTTTCTTGCTTCACTAGTTCCTAATAGATTAAGGTATAGTATGGCTCTGGAACATGATTTGGAAGAAAATGGTTACAGCTCCTATCCTCTGTCTGTGCTATAACCATTGTTAGCCGAAAAATATTATGATGAGGGGTTAAACAACAAATTTGTCTGTGCTGTCGGGTTGTCTGCTGGAGATTTTCCTCTTTCTCTTCCAAACAAAATACAAATGTGGACTCGATTACCTCGCAAATTCTCCAGTAACGCCATATATCCCCATACATAGGAATTAAATCAGATTTCTACTTGATTAACTCTCTGACAAAGTAATTTTTTAACCACTCTTTAGATGAAACATTTTCAAACGTGTTCCAATACTGCTGAGCCAAGCGAGTTGTTATTTATATGCAAAACTTTATTAGTATAATATGATCCAACGCTATAAACTACTAATTAAACACATTAGCCTTTGAGATTCGCAAGCTGCAGCAGAAAATGGACTTTTTTCCAACCCTGCTCAAATCGCGATATATAGCTGGCCGGATGGGGCACGAACGGTGCGACCGCAATACGCCCCGCTTTTTCTAAAGGCCCCACGCAGCTGTCTGATTTTGCAAATTAAAAATGTATTCTTATTTTTTTTAAATTTTGATCCAAATATACATACATAAGGAATAAAATAAAAAATAAAAAGAAGAGGAAATAAGTATGAATGTAATCGTACATGTGCACATTTCAAGACGTCGCAAAGATAATTATGTAGCAGAGGGAAAGCTATAGACGGTGGAGTTTTTGTCATCGTCGAATTAAGAACACGATGAGTTAGTCCGAGGATTGCATCTTCAACAGGATCAACAAAGAGTTGAAAACGAAATATCGATATCAATGATCCTGGTAATTGGCCTGAAATTATAAATTATAAATTTAGAACTGCTATCATACAAAAAACCACTATTTTCCGAATGATAAAAATAGAAGTTTTTCTGAAATTATTTAAGAAAATGAAAATACGTGGAACCTCAAGAACGAAGATGGGATGGCTACTCTCCTCAAAATACAAAGATATCACATTGTGCCAATCTTAATTTAACACTTCTTTGTGTTTAACCGGACTTCAACTTCGCGATTACAAAGTCACGAAAGATCAGAGTATAATTTACATGCTATATATAGAAATTTTTACAATTTGAAAAGAATTTCAAATTGGGAAACACTACGACAGAGAACATGAAAAAATAACTGAAAACGAAACACACCGCGTAAAATGTATTTATGAATGAATAGTGGCTTCAATATTGTATTTATCAGAGCTTAATTTGATATTCTTTGGAAATAGCGATGGTTTATATAAACCATACAAAGGTAATTTCTTAGATCTCATAGAATTTTTTGCAAGATTTCATCCAATCATGAAACAACATTTGGATAGTTATGTGGAATCAGCATCGCATTCCTATTTATTTCATAGAATAGAAGACGAATTGATTACTGCTTTGGTTAAAAAAGTTATAAAGTTAATAATATATTTAAATAAAACAGCTAAGTATTTTGCAATTTTATTAGAATGCACTCCAGGGCGATGAAGAACAATTATTAGTTATTTTAAGACATGGTAATGCAATTGACTCTGAAAGTGATGTGAGTACACAAAAACGATTTGTTTGTTTTTAAACAGTAAAAGTATTATTAGACAAAATCGAAAGCCTATCAGTAAAAGGGGAATGATATTTGGGGAACATTGTGTGGATAGTGGTACTATAACTAGGATTACCATACGTCCGAATTTCAAGCTCATGTCAGGACTAATGCCATGTTGGATTTACGCTAGTGAATGCAACGATAAATATTTGGCTGTAATAGAGAGCGTTTTCAAAAAAAGCCAACGTTATTCCGCTAATGAAAGAAAATTCATTGATTTACATCCATTGTTGAAAAAATGGATGAGACTCTTTATCCGTGCCTCAGTTCAAATGAAAATTAAAAGTTTCGACAGTTTTGTTTTAATTTTGTTTTTCATTAATGCAATTTTGAATCACCAAACATTAATAAATTTATTATATTCTTTGCATTCTGACATCATAAATGATTTTCCTACAAATTCTGTTTTAGAGTTATGAAAGCGGATCATTGGCTGGCAGCTTCTCGAATTTAATACTATACTTTGACCCATCCTCCGAAGTGTCAGGATTTCAACCAAAAAATTATGGTAATCATAAATATAACGGATATAATACGAGAAGTTTTACATAAAGGTTTGCAAAAGCTCTTATCTTGTAAAGAGTTCCATAAAGAGCAGTATATGCTCTGCAGAAGTCATAATTGGAATTTTGTTCTCAGTGATATTTCCAAACATTCTTCTCTGCAAATTCATTTTTTGTGACTTAAGAAAGCGTATATAATATTTTTGCAAGTTCTGTAATGTGCTGGTATATATTACAAAAGGCCTATCATGTATCTTACTTCAAAACCACTGTCAGCAACGACGTAGTTATGTCCCTTCGAAAGTGTGAAATCTGTGAGATCGTTCTCAAGAATCACAATTTTCTCTAGCTTTGAATTTTCTTTATGAATATAATAATGAGATGAATTAAAAATCCTAAATTCAATCAATCGAAAATAAACTTAATTTCAAAATGTTTTTTAAGTTTAGTTATTTGGTATGACATACTGAATGAGGTAATTATTGCTGGTAAGTAATTGGTACTGAAGTAACTAAATATAACTGTTCTAATGCTACTCATTTTTTTAATACGACATATTTCAAAATTCTAATATATATATATATATATATATTGGTATGAAAATTCACATTTAAAAGGCATTTTAAAATTTTTTGAAATGTATGGTGCATCGAAATCTATAACTACTTTTATTAACTACAAAATAAATAGTGGAAGAGTTAGTTAAAAGTGACACCAGATTTTAAAAGTAAAAGAACTTGATGGAGAAAAAACAATTTTGCTGTTATGTAAATGATAAGCTATTTCATTTGTTAAGGAAAATTTCCAAATTCAATATTTTCTAGTTATAATCTATTGTGACATTTTTTTCGTAAAAGAAAAGATTCGAAATTTATCACGGATATGGGACATCATAGGAATTTTTATGTAATTAGGATGATACTCACAAAATGACTTAAAACGCAAAGACTTAAATGGTACTTTGTAAAACAAAATGGATTACATTGACTTATTTAATGAAATCAAAATCTGTCGTCGAGTTTTGAATAACAGGATAACAATATTATAATATTTATATAAAAATTAATTATCTTAACTGCATTCAAATTGTGTGTGTGTGTGACTGTTCTGAAAAATATATTAACATTATCATTGACTAGGAAATGCGATAAATTATTTTGTTTTACGAAATTAGCTTGAAGGCCCCACAAATGAACTTTGCACCATGCCCCGCTTTTGTTCGGGTCGGCCCTATCGCGAGATGCACGATTAGTGGATTAATTCCTAGGTGTTACATGATCGCTTGAATCAAAAGAAAATGACATATTTTCTCAGTATTGTGGCGCACCGTGCTACGCCATCTTACTCTGATGTATATTAGCCAATATCCGCCTCTGGACATTGGGAATTCCTTTTGTCTAGTGGTTAGGATTTTCGGCTCGTAACCTAAAGGTCCTCAGTTCTATCCCGCTGCCAAAATATTAAGAGTCCTTGAGTCCTTGGCTTGGTCAGGCATGGTAGACCAAATGTGATTAGAACGAGCACCACCTCAATTTTTTTATTTCAATGTACAATTCAAAATAACAATAACATTACATTTAAATTTTGTAAGGGAATAATGCGCACAAATAATGGACTATACAAATATTCAGACAATTCAATCAGATGGTTTCGAATTTGTCCATAAATAATGAGCAAAAGGCGATGATGTGAAACGTTTATTTAGTAAATTAAACTTATTTTTATCCATGTATTTCGAAAAATAATTTACAGTTTTATATTACAAATAACGAGGAAATAGCATTCATTTTTAAATAAAAAATAAGTAAAATATTATTAAATTTGTTACTTAATTTATGCTTTCGGTTCAAGTAGAGCTAAATATACAATTGCTTTTGTATTTGCAGGAAGCACTCTAAGCAGAAAAAAGTAGGCTCTACTTACTAAATTTCCAATTATAATCTAATTATTTTATTTGATAAAATTTTTATTGTACTTCGTGTTTGGTAATATTAAGAATATGAAATCTTAGACTTAAAATATCGTTTATAACAATATGTAATTAAACTGTCTCCACAGATGGTATTCTTTTTTTTGCCCGAATTTGTTAAAATAAAATAGTGGGATTTTGTTTCACTTGATTTCCAATAACAAGTCCCATACGTTTAATATCATTTGTCGCAAAAAATAAAAACTCAAATATGTCTTAAATTGACTGTATACTTTCTTCTTTGATCTATGACATAAATATCTTCTATTTTATTTTCGAAATGAGTTTATTTCATTCAGAAAGGACAGCCATAATGCAGTCTAATAATAAGGCCAGACGCAGTAATGACTTTCATAGACCTTTATTATTCTCTCTTAAGAAATTCTCATCCTAGTAATCTTCTTCATCATAAATCTCTTATAAATGACGGTATATTGACGTTCCTTAAGATGATATGAATACCCTTATTGAAAAAGTATGCAGGATTTACTTTTATGATGCAATTTTCAGACAATGAGGATACTAATCACTTCATAAATCAATCTATATTTCCGAAAAATTGTTTATTGATATTATGTAAATGTAACAATTCTTCCTTTATTTTATTGTTTACTTGTACATTTACAAAATATAATTTATCTAGGCGAATTGCCATAATTCAATATTCCTCCTTTGTTTGTTTTGATTACAGATTTTGCTTTCTTTTTTTATTTTGAAGTTACAACTATGGTCTTGAGATTATTATTAAATATGAGAAAAACTTTTAGAGGGGTTCTTGAAATAAACAGCTTGTAATATAAATACTTAAGAAAAACTTTATTTTGTGCCCTGAAGGAAAATAATAAGCATTGTGAATACTGGCTTTGTTTAATTATATTAACTCCTAAATTTTGAAGCAACACGAGGGCTATTCTGGGATGGATAACATAACTTTAGACCGTGACCAAATGACGTAGACGGTTCCCGCCTCTCAAAACTTCTGCATCAACCAGGGCATTTGATCCACGACATCAAATTTAACATACATTTCGGAATTTTGATGGAATCGTATTTTGAACTGGAATTCTCCGACCTTAGATCCAAGACCTTATCACCTACCACCTCTGCCTGTAAATATTTGAACAAAATATTAAAGATGCTCTTGAGATCAATTATTAGTATTGCTCATGCGTGAGATGAGTCGTTAACGTTTTGCTTGAGAAAAGACGTTAGCACTATGGAATATGTATAATAAAGTGTTCGAAGTGTTCATACGTTTGGTCCGTAATCTTCATAAACATTATGTTCTGCACTGAGGTGATGTGGTACAAATAAATACATTTCATCGGCGTATTGACTGGTTAAATTTTAGTGTCACTAATCGATTGGGATTTCTCTGCTTTCTGTTTCTTCTCTACAACATAGAAAATAGTTCAGATTTTCTGTCGTCTTGATTTGTCCATTTGTGATGGATATAATTACTAGTAACGAGGGAGGTGAGAATAGCTATTCTACTTGTAGTTGCAAGGGTACAGAGATACTATCTCTGAAGGAATTAAAAACAAGTGAAAGAACTAAATTCTGCGTTAGTTCAAATCTTGTTCTTAGAGCGTATTTCGGTTTTATACCTAAGCAGCAGGCCTTAAAATATGTTTAATTCTCTTCTCATTTTTAACTGGCATGCAAATAGGCATGTAAGTCTTTTGGGTACGCATTTATCAAGAATGAAGTACAAAATTTCTTTCTTCTGTTCTCTAACATGTAGGTATACAGGCTTCCCAATTATATCCATTACACCCCTTTAACTTCTAAACGGTGACAGCTTAGGCCATAAAGTTTGTGTCTACGTATAATAAAAAGGCTATGCGCTACTCTATGAGACAACTTACAACTCAATCTTTCGGCGAATTTTGGAATTAGCGGTCCTATCTCGTGAACTATGACAGATACATGAAAAAAATAAATTAGAAAGTTGTACAGCACTCTCCATTTAGTACGAAAAGATACCTGGCGCACATTAATACTCAAAACAGAATGTAAAAAATGAACATTTGTTTGATTGTGATTTTCAACACCATGACGTCGTGAAACGCGAGCGAAGCGAGAAAACACCAACTTGCGGACTAAATACCAGCCTGCGTAGTGGCGCAGGAGAAACGCACGCGATTTGCATTCATGAGGACCATGCCTACGTCCCCACCGGTTGCGTGTTTTGCTGCATCTCTCTACAAACCATGAAAACTTTCTCCTGATCTTGCATAATCGCCTCTCCAAACACACAGCTCAACTCAACCATGTATGGTATAAAAATCACATGGATTTCATGTATTATGCAAATGAGGATGGAACGTCATACCTATTCACCAGAGACTACTACTATAAAAAGGATGTTTCTGCTGGGTTGTACGTTAAAGCTGAGGTTTATGGTAAAATTGGCATTAACGAGTATTGCGAGATGTTGTTAATTTACGGCGAATGTGGGTGTAAGGCAAAATCATCTGCAAGGTTGTATCGTGAACGTTTTCCTGAAGGCCCGCATCCTACACGGCAGACCATCTTAAAAGTTGTGAAACGTTTAAGGGAGAGTGGCGGCGTGACCAGCCGACCTCGAGTTCGTAGACCTCGTAATGTAGAACTCAAAGTGCAACCTGAAGATGTGCCAGCATACGCTCTCGCCCATCCTCAGAGCAGCAGAAAAATGATCAGTGTGGCCGCTCAAAAAGCCGCGTTTGGACGATCCTGAATGAATCATACATACCGATCCACACCTGGGATTGTGCCAAGATATGCTGAGAGATGTTACACTTGGTGCAACTTTGTGATGAATAACTTAGACGACCACCCAACATTCCTGACAGGCATAATATGGACGGATGAGCCATGTTTTTCGCGTAACGGAAAGTTTAATAGATAGAATATTCATACCTGGTCGCTGGAAAATCCGAGATATTCTGTCGAAGTTCGACATCATCTACGTCGGTCAATTAATGTTTGGTGAGGAATTTTTAATGATAGGCTCATTGGACGTTAACGGGACAACGGAACTTGAATCTTCTGCAGGATCTTATAACCGACGTTGCTGAGAATTTACCATTGCACCAACTCCGAAATGTATGGTTCCAACGTGACGGCGCCCCTGCGCAGAAGATTTCAATCGTTAGGCAGTACCTAATGGAATGGAATTCCAGAATCAAGTCATCGGGTATGGTGGTTTCGTAGAGTGACCCCCGCGCTCGCCTGACTTGACCCCATTGGACTTCTTCTTATGGAGACACATAACAGGGCAGGTATATGCGACCCCTTCGCCAACATTTCAGGATATTCTACGACGCATTACTGATGGTTCTGCCTCCGTAACACCTGCCATGTTGCACAATGTGCATCGAGAAATCCAGTCCAAAGTGCAAATGTGTATAGTGGCCAACGGAGAGCATTTTGAGCAATATAAATAAATGATCCAGAAGACAGGGACGTGTCTTAGTTTCTTTCTTCCACTCTTTATGCCATGACAATTTTCGAAATCGTGAGCAAACAAATGTTCATTTTTTGCATTCTGTTTTGTTTTTTCCTAAATATCGCTTCCAGATACCAATATAACGTTTGATATAAGAAAGTAATCTTTTCTTAATTTACTATTAAAATCGACTTGCTTGGAACTGAGAGCAACTTAATTCCTTTAATAAACTTCTCTTGAACTCCTGGCACCAAACGAATAATAAGTTATACATTTGAATATTATTTTAAAAGTCAGTTTATATCATATATGTATAGAAATTTAAAAAAAATACTAATTTCATTTGAAAAAAATATTGATAAGAAATGCACATATACAGTTCTTTTCGAAACTGGTCTCACATACATGCATAATACATATTATAATCACGTGAAAAGCACAAATAGGGTTTTAAATAATTTTGAAATATGAAAAGTCATTAATAAGAAGTGCACATACTGAGTTCTTTTTCAAAATGTGGCACACATTCATAGATCGTACGAATGAACACTTGAGAAGCAGAAAAGCACATATAGGATTTTATATAATTAGCAAATATTTCTAATGAAAAAACATTGATGGGGAGTTCATATACAGAACCCATGTCACGAATATCCGCACCCCCCCATAAATGAATCATGATATAAAAAGAAACCCTGCCCTTATTACGCATTCAGGTGTAAATGAATCATCGTCCTCCACGACAATAATCATGGGCTCTATGGCCGAAAGCATAATAGACTTTATTACAAATGGCACAATCCCCTCTACTACAGTGGTACGACCCACCATCGGCGATGAGCCTATAAGAGCAACAACATCATTATTGTACCCAGCAAGGAAACGAAACACCGTTTATTTCTCCGGCGCCTTCTCATCCCATATGTGAGGTGCCCATGTGCATGCAGTGTAGTGTTTTAAATATTACTTTTAATTCTCATTTAAAAAGCATTAAAAATGTTGAAAGTTATTAATTTCCTCAACTAAATATTAAGTAACTCTAATTTGACAGTTCCGCCAGAAATATTTGAGAATTTTATATACAAGATTATTTCCCAAGTTAACGGCAATTTATAATGGAATTAAACATTTTTGCCAATGAAGCTTCTTAGTCGGAAGGTATTGTTACAAAAATCGTCTGGTGGATGTATGTGAATGAAGTCCAACAAGCAGAATAATAAGAAAAATAAATGACTCTTTATTTTAAGGTTATTCTAGTAAAATAAAACAAAGCGCAGGCAACAAAAGTAAACAGCACGTTTATAAATTAACAACATAACACCACAGCATACCCCGAACTCGGAGTCAGGGCGGCTCCCTGTCGGTTGGTTGGGTATGCGTGAGACTATTGAAAAAGCCAGAGCAAAAAAAAATACAACTTCTATAAAAAGTGACAGAAAAACAGGCCATTTAAAACAAAAGACTATAATATTTTTTTAAAGTTCAGTCTTTCAGGTCGTTGTGTTGTTGAATTTGAGAGGGCCGTGCCCTTTGTATGGAAGAAGAGAGAATATGAGCACATAGTTAGTTGGTTCTGTGGCTAGTTGTTGTTGCCATCTTTTGGAAATAAGAGTGTTTCGTTTTCCGCGATGAAGTGGATCAGTTTTTTGATTTTCGCCCAAGAATTGTTGTTGTTCATGACTCTTTTCCACCAAAGTGGTTCTAGGTCAGCTGACAGTTTTGTTAGGTGGTATGATGTTGTAAACAGGTAACTTGTAGTATAGTGTAAGAGGTTTCCCAGGTTTCCGCAGCCACAGGAATCGATCACCAATAAATGTCAGTCACAGCACATTTAATAGCACTCAATGTCTATCAGTTCACCAGCACTACTGATCAGACTGCAACTGACTGACTCTTGTTTTGAAAATTTGCTCTTTATATCTTTTCCAACAGGAAGTGACGTCACATAGTAATCTCTAGAAGGTTCTTGATATTTCTGCTCCTAGTATAGATAAGGCCAAATTTCGTGTATTTTCTAGGAGCTTAGTTTTGTCGCCAAAGTCTCCAAATATATCACCAATGTCGGGGTTCACTGGCTTGGCATCTAGTAAAACATCTGTAAAACTCTATATCCCGCTATAAATTTAGCATGTTAGGAAAATAACTCTACAACTTCATAACAGTATCATAGAATTTCAAAAATAAATGAAGAAATCTTTATATAAAATTCCTTACCTGACGTCGTTTTCCTAAATATGCAACTTCAACACACTTAAGCTAGTTAAAACAGTTTTTGAATAAAATGAGGAAATTATGCTCCTATATAAAATCCGAAAACGTAATTGAATGCATTTGCATAAATAAACAAAATCTCTTTTCCAGGTTTTATTTTTCTACTGTTTTACATTCATGGTATTTTTTTTATATTTACACAATTTCTTACGTTTACTTAAAATCGCCTACGCTTATATCTTATTCATTAAACAATTTCGGTTTTCTTATTTGGGTCTGTCTTGCAATCACAGCTGGTATAAAGAATACTTTTTCATCGAAACTCTGAGATTGTAATATGATTTTGAACAAGCTGAGTATGGCTCATGCAAAAGAAGTCAGAATTGAGTCGCGAGAATCTAAGTAATCTCAACTCTTTTTCAAAGATATATGAATACAAAATAAAGGATATTTTTGAAGCTGGAAATAGTTGCTTTTAGTGTTTATATGATGCAATTTTGAACGAAAAGTTTAATATCATTTGAATTACTAACATAGAAGCATTTAAATGCAGATTGCTTCAAATGTTTAAAACAAACTTTAATGGAAAGTCACATATTTACATTGAGTGTGGGCGTTTGGAAATCCACGAGAAACATGGTAACTTGATACACAACAAGTCTTCAAAATTAACATTTGGATAGACATTGTGAAAAAACTGCTTGATCGATCAATGGCTGATTTGAACAGAGAATCTATCAGATAGATTTGGAGTGCAATGGCCGCTCCTGGTTCGAAACCGTATTCCACTGAAGATATACAGTGTTACTGGGCCTGTTGCACTATAAATCTGACACGGGTGGATCTTCTGACTGGTGTTGCGTGGCGATTCGGAAAGAGAGGTGATAGTTCAGGTGACGGCGACGTCCCAAGGTCCCAAATTAATAAGTCAGTCCTAAAATAGTCTTCGAGTTTCTCCAAAAGGGGACGTTAATATAACTAAACTAAACTATCCGATAATCTTTGAGAATGTCATGGAGTTCCCTCTCAGCAGACACTTGCCGTAACATGGTGTCCTGTATTATCTAGTGTTTATTTCAATTCACTATTTCGCTCCCACAATTGCCTCTCTTAAAGTTATACTTTGCCTCCTCTGGTCCCATGTTCCCATGTCAGAATCTCTTCTATGTACGTCTGATTTTCTTTAGAAATTTGTTGAAAAAGATTTTATGAAAAAAGCTTCTTTGAAAAAGCTTTCCTTATGTGAAACCATAGTATCTTTTTCATATCTGTAGCAAAATTTGTGTTTTATAAAAGCTATTTTTTAATTAAAAATGTGCTTAATAGGGAATACTCATTTTGCTGTATATTTGTAGTGTTTTGTGACATGTTCTATTTTCGATAAATTTGTCAGTAAATAAAAAGCATAATTTTACATTTCAAATGCTTTACGACTTAATATAAGTTACAGGAAAGAATTCTTCAAATATACGAAACACATTATTTAAACATTAAAACCCATATGACATAAAAGGCTTCGCTATATATTAATATAATGATTTACCATGTTTTATATCATATATTGTGTACTAAATAAATATAATATAATATTTTCATATACAGATTAGTATTCTTCAACTAAAATGATAATATTGATATTAAAAATGAACATTGTAAAATCAAAAACATTAGTTTATTGAAACCGAGAGCTGATACAGAAATCAGTATTTGATTTAAATCGCTTAACATTTCCACTTGGAGACCGCTTTTTATTCTGAAATCGTGATCTATTTAAATATTCGCTCCTGATATTTACTTTAGGGCAAAATAACAAAATAAAACGAAAATATATATACGGCAGTGCGTGATATCAATGCAAAATTCCCAGTCTTTATTTAGTGCTTTTTCTTTTATATATATAGCTTCATTATCATTTCATTCTTGGTCGACTTATTTTACTTTTTCTGAGAAATTTAATCCTCATTTATATGCAACGCCTCCGAATATTTCCAAAGACATTTGGAAAGAAGCAAATTGTGTGTGTGTTATTTATATTGACCTGGATAATAAAGGTGCTCGCCATTGGTGGTATAAAATAAATAAGAAGCTAATTCTGTGAGTATTTTTTTAAAAACTTTCCTAAGGTCAGAGAGTTAAACTAAGTCTATGATCCTATGAAAGTCTGTATTTACGAACAAAAAAACAGGCCATCCGAAGAAGATAAAACAGCAAAATTTTTTTTTACTGAGAAATGGAATGTGAGAAAAGTTTTCTAATATTTTAAGATTGTTAACAATATCTAAACTTTTCTAAAATACCGTTTCGCTTAACGTTTAAAATCCTTAATTGTATACCTAACTTTAATACCGGAATGCATTACTGACTAATTTTTCAGAAAATAGCTGAATTATTTCATTACAGCATGCTTGACGATATTACACAGACAATAATTTTCAAAATTTTGAACATAAAATATTTAATCTTTGTTAAATTGCAATTATTTTCTTTCATACTAACTAAATTTTACTTACAGATTGAAACAAACTGCTAAAGAAATCGGCAAATAAACGATTCCTTTTTTGGCAATAGATTAACGTATTGCTAAATAATTTGCATTACATTCAAAATATTTACGAAGGCGAACTAACACATTTATGTGAATTCCTACAAAGTAGAAATTACTATTCATTTTGTTTCCAGCACCATTTTAATCAAAATTAATATTTTTTTCAAATAATAGCATATTTATTCCAATGTTCTTCTGCGAGAGTGTATTTCAGTTTCTAGCACTTTCTCGACTTCAGGCCGCGGAAACAAACAATAGTACCCATAGCCTGAATGACGAGCCAATTCGGCTGGGATTATTTGCATTTTTCCACAATAGATTTTGAATAAAAGAAATATCTTTTAAAACAATCATGTCATAATATTTTCTACTAAACATCTTCAAAGGGTATTTGAATTCTTTTAATTATGGGTTTGAAATAAAAAAAACTTGTGTTTTCCGGAAGCATGTTATTATTTCCTAAATTTCAAGGGAAACCATTGAGTTAATTCAGCATATTATTAAACTTTTGAAATAGTAACAGTTTCTAACTTTCTTTATATTTTCAATTTTTTAAAAAATTTCATGCACTCGTTTATATATGCATTTTAAAGATCTGAGTAATTAACCAAGTGGAGAAGTTCTTTTACATCTACTTGATGTATTACTTCGAAATTTGACTATGATAAGAAAAGTATGATAATAAGATAAAAAAATAATATTCCAAAATAATTTTGATATATTTGCAAATCTTCACATCACGTACGATGAGAGAAAACATTATTTATTTTATTCAAAAGAAATCCACATTCTAAAAAAAAATCTTAAGATAAATAATCAAGCTAGAATAATCATACACGTTTCTTCAAACACTTTGCCTAAATATACTTTTTACTAAACAAGAGATAATGAACTCCCTATATTAAAGAGATGATTAATTGGTGAAAGAGGCGTGTTGAAAGTGAGAAGGACAAAGAGAAGCATCCATTATCATATTACCATATGGTACGATAAAAAGAATTAACCAACAAAATATAGAAAAATATATTTAGGAGTTCTTTTTTCTATGGCGCTTGCTCATTGTAAGTAGATATCAACATACATACGCACATTAAAAAAATCATGAAAACAGCCATACTGTATTTAAACACACATAGAATTAATATAAAATATGGGGAGGAAGTGCTTAAATTACTATTCCTTAATAAACTGTGAATTTTGTGTAGGGGCAGATATTTCTTATTTTAGTCTATATTTTTGTTTACATCGCATATAAATCGATTAAAGAGTATCGCAAAAATAAAACTATAAGAAACATAAATTCTTAACCACTTCAGCATTTTATAGCTGGCCATGTGTTTATATATAAAATTAACATTATATTAAGATGTTCATTATTCTGCTCATTCCTTTTTGAACATAAAGAATGAAAACATATATATTTTTTATTTTAATGAATTATTCATTTTCAGTATAGAATGTGCATCTTTTTACATTTTATGACTAAATTCAGGTGTGTTGTAATAAAAATAAATTCAATAAATTGCAAGCTTCAAAATTTATTTTTGAAATACAACAGAATTCTGTATAAGAACAGTTCAATTTGAGTAGAATGCTTCTGAAAACTCACAAAATTTTTATTATTGCAAAAAATAGGGACATAAGGTTTATTTCATATTTTTAAATTTGCTGCTTTATATGCATATATTATTACAGTTATTTTCTTATATTATGAATAAATATTCAAATATAATTCTCTCATCTCGAAGTTTGGAAATCCAAAGGGGAATTTGAGAATAAACCTAATAATTCAGTAAAAGGATGTGATATACTAGCATTATATTTGTTTGTTCGTGACGACTGAAAAACTAAAAATATTCTTTAATGGATTTATTTTCTTCTTTTAATAAATGAATAATGAAAATAAAGTAAAAAAAATAAGAAGCATGTATATTTTAGTCGACATCATTTGTTTTGAAATCTTAGCAGTGTGGAGATACGCAGTGAATAAATATAGAAAACAAATTATATATTTAAGAATATGTATTCAATTTATATTAATTTTTATATTATTTTGTATTAGTTACAAATGAAAGACATAAGACAGGGTTCTTAGTATGAAATGAGTTATGTTACATTGACAGCAACAACAGTTGAAATGTTTCTAAAGTATATTTTAGATTTCTTTCCATTTGAAATTAAAAGTATATACATAAAAGTGAAATCACATTTACCCTTGGGTTTCAAGTTAAAGGATTTATGGAAGAATGGAAAGATCATCCTTATAATTATCATTAAGTTTCAGAAGCAATCGTATAATAATTTAACTAAAGAGCAAACATCAAAAGAAAAAGTAATAATTTACGTATTATATTCTTTTCTACGAATTATTACTTACGAATTATTTCCTAATATAAATTAATGTATCAATTAACCATATATTAAGGAATGAATAAAAAGTGAGAGATATAATTGACACATTGCATGCCTGTCTACGGATTAATACTTTCTTTATCATTTTGTATTAGGTTGAACTATTTATTTTACTATTTGAACTAGTTATTTATTGAACTATTTTCTAAGAAAAAATTCAGTCTTTTCACAGATCTGAGATACCTACATGATCTCAACCCATTGACACAGGAGTATATTTTTTAAACATTATCAAATGGGAAATTTAAGCAATAAAATTATTTTTAACAGAAGGGGATATTTCAATGGAATCAATGAAACTGTATATTTTGATAAAGATTGCACAATCCACAAATATTGCATCCTCTGTGCAATGTTTAAACAAAAGAACCAACTATTAATTCATAAAAAATGCTTAACTCATCCTTTGCGTCAGATATTTATGTTGATTAAAAAACTTTCAGATTTCGAATTTGTTAGATGTGGGTTGAAATCCCTTTTTAGCTGGGATAAAGGAAGATCATTATTCAAATGTGCTTAGTGTAAATTCTCACAGCCCATTTTTTCAAAATCTCATCTATATGCAAAACTGACTTTTACAGTTGCCAGCTGGTGTTTCTTATTGCTCCTCTTAGAGCAGTTTGTCACTCGAACATTTATATTATGCTAATGGAGAGGTTGGAAGAAAATTTCAGGCTCTTTACTAATGGTCGCAAATTTCAAACTTTCATTAAGCTTTTTCAGAAAAGTAAAGATTCAAAACACCTTAAGTCCTGTTAAAATACACATGTGAGAGATTGTGATCTGACAGCTTTAATTTAAAAGTTTCTTTTGTTAAATCTTTCTGTAAAGAGAAGTTCAAATATTATTCATCCCAATATTATGAAAAATGCAATTTCTTAACTGTTTTTTTTATTTCGAATTTATGTAAAATATTATATCGAAGAAACAGCGTAATCTGAAAGAAAATATTTCAAGCTTTAATGATTTTCTTAAATAAATTCAAGTAAATAACAAGACCTATTAAATTTGCAAGTGGCTGCTCCTCTCGACTTTCTCGTTCCCTTACACAATGAATATTTTTATGTTTAGTTTCATCGTATAGTGAGGAAATTCGAGAATGCATTTTGGACCTCTCGACTTTCTCGTTTCCTTACACAATGTGGATATTTTTATGTTTAGTTTCAACGTATAGTGGGGAAATTCTAGAATGCATTTTGGACCTCTCGACTTTCTCGTTTCCTTACACATTGTGGAGATTTTTATGTTTAGTTTCATCGTATAGTGGGGAAATTCTAAAATGCATTTTGGACCTCTCGACTTTCTCATTTCCTTACACAATGTGGAGATTTTGATGTTTAGTTTCATCGTATAGTGGGGAAATTCGAGATTGCATTTTGGACCTCTCGACTTTCTCGTTTCCTTACACAAGGTGGATCCAAAATCGGACATATTTTAATTATTTGAGAAATATTTACAGAATATAACATTAATATAAAGACTACATGTCAAATTTCATTTATCTAGCATGTTGAAATTTTGAGTCATTGTTGCCACAGACATACAAAGAGCCAGTTATATATTAATCCGATTGACAGATTTTCCGGAACATCTGATTCACATTGGCCATCCAGGTGATAAAAATGTTTGCAAAAGGTCATCCATACATCTCGTTGTATTTTTGAGTTTCATATGTACACAATCTGATTGACACACAAACAAGAAGTCCATCGATATGTCTATTGCATCCAAAATTTAAAATACGGGAAAGTGGGGTAAAACTGGGTAGGCTAAGACTCGAATGTTTGTTGAAGCTAAACTATTCGACATAGAGCTAGTCAAATTTTATTAAAACGTTCTTTGTGTATCGGAGTGCAACATATTTTTCCTAAAAAGTCATAGTTTCATTACATTTTTATTATTGACTTTTTTATAAAAAAAAGGTAAAACCGCCAGATTTATCCGACTAGTGGGGTAATATCGAGTACACACGTTATCTTCATGAGAAAATAGAAAAGCCAAATTTTAGTGGAAAAGCGGCAGACATTTTTATTTAATTTTACGTGTAAAGCAGTTTTCTTCCTCCACGCCACTGCAGATTTCGTGGGCCCAGCTAAGACGTGTTCTACATTGGATCCAGCCTTCTCATTCTTTGAGATAAAAATATAGATCTTTAAAATATAAACAATCAACGTCTGGCCCGATCTTGCACCAATTGGTTACCCAATTACCAGCCAGTTACCCAATTGGCACCAATCACCCAGTGTTACCCCAAGAGCAAGGGTTATGAAAAAACAAAATGTAGCCTCGCAATTATTGGAATAAATCCTTATTGTTTGATAGCATATACATCCTTAGTAAATATATAATAAACTGGTATAATATAGTTTGTATAACTGTAACGATTATTAAATATTTATAATTTAAAAACGAATGAACAGTAGAGAGTTGTCGTCTTAAATAAAATGTACCTTTACAGACGCAATGAATTCAACAGCAGCAACACGGCCACTATGACCATTTTTTTCTTGATTAGTGGAGTATAATTCAGAATATGTCCACTAGACAGGAGAACTAATAACAGCAGAAACAAGGTGGCCGTTTTTACCTCACTCTCTCCTGTATCTACAAATTTTATGTAAGATTAACAAAATTTCAATATACATAATCAAACAATTCAAATAGAAATATCAAACAATTTCAATATAGAAAATTTTATTAGGGTGTAGCCTTCGATTTCAGATTATTGGATTCCCTGTACAATTCTGAAATATAGGAAATATATTAAGTTGCTGATTAGTCAAATTTGAAATATTGAAAGACTGCTTTTGCTTTCAAAAAATCAAATCTTGGAATATCAAACGAAGAAATTTAAAAGTTATTCTCAGATCCTGACAAAATTTTGTTCTGTAAATTTGTAAGTCGCTGCCATGTTATTTCAATTAAGCAGGGTTATGTACTTATCAGTGGTATGAAAAGCAATCGCTGAAAAACATCCTTTCAAAGTGAAAGAAGCTCAAATATACTTCTTTCACCAAAATGCACTCGTGCACAAGTAATTAAATTTAAGATAACATCTTTAAGATCGTCCTCAAGAACCTTGTTGTACAAAATCAACGACAGTAATTTCAGAATAATAATAACTTTCAAATCACAATACACATGAAAAATTAATATTTAGGGATGAAATTAATTTCTTATAGCTCGTTAAAATATTAATCAAACCACTGATTAATTCCTTTATTGTCTGAAGCCCTATTCAAAGACATTCATAAAAGCAAGGTAATTATTTCTTGTCATTAAGGGAACTTAATTAATTTTAAAGTGAAGAGTAAAGTCAAATATTCTGGTCATCTTGAACATTTTTTTTTTTTCCTCTTTAGCTTTTGTTCTTTTTCCCAATTCTCCAAGAATGAGAACAACTAATGAACGCAATATGCCTTAATAATCTTCCAATTTTAGATATGAGAAGATTAATAATTATATGAAGAAGAAGTCAATCAATCCGGATACTTATCTCAATAAAAATATTGTTTCTTCCTTATAAGCTATTAATTAAAAAAATGATTGATTAAAACTTGAGTTCATTTTCTGAGAACTTTGGAGTAATTCAAAATGAGAAAAAGACAATCGTAACCAGGAGAATTATCCTAATATACATTGTCATTTTAAGGACTTTTTAAGACACAATAAAAATAACAAGTATAATATTAAATTTTTTCTGTGATTCAAAGGTAATAAATTTTAATTATCTTTAAAAGCTATAAATTATTTTTATAATGAATATTATATTCAAGTGGAAAAATTAAAAATATTATGGAGTCATAAATAAGATATTTATTGATATTGAAATATTTCTAAATGAATTTTTCGTTTAAGATGTCAATAATGATGCTTTTCCACTTTTAATTATTTCCCAACTATAAATATTTTTATTAGCTAGAATATAATCCTGGAATATTTGTAATGAATCAAACAATTGTGCTAATGTTCAGACATTTTCTCTTCTTAAAGATATAAAATATCCTAATTAAAAAATTAATTGAATTTTTTTGGCAAGAAGGATTTTAATCTTCTATTAATTATGAAATGGAAAGGAGAATTGAATTCAGATGGAATTGAATAAAGCTCTCAAATTGTGAGGAATCAAAATATAAAAGTAGTCCACGATTTTTTCCGATTCCCCACACATAGAACATTGACATTCTACATGATATTGCAAGCTGAAACCTTGTACGTATTCTTGCAAGTATATTTATCAGCACTTGCATGTTCTTGATGATCATATTTATTTTAAAATTTTCAAAACTTTATTATTAGTTAATCACCACTTAATTTAAATTTCGATTCTAGACCACACAGTGTCTCCATCGTGGTGTAAATTTAAGTAACAGTTGATATGAAGATTAAAAAGTATAAAACAAATTTAAACAATAAAACGTTGTGCCTTTTAGGACGCCAATAACAGCGAGGTTTTATTAGCCTTCTTTCTTTCTTTTTATTAGCTAGAATATAATCCTGGAATATTTGTAATGAATCAAACAAACTTTAGATAAAAAGCGAGGTTTAGAAACTTCGTTTAATCCATGTTTTTTTCTTAATTTAATTCTTCCAACTTCAGTAAGGTTATGTGCAACCTCGTAACCCTACTTGAAATCGTTATTCTTTACAAAGATATTTCAGTTTTTTCATCTGTCAAATAAGAGAGGAAAAATAGTCTTCAACCAGGAGGACGAGCATCGGTGTCTGAAATAATTTATTACAGAAAATTAACTCCTGAAACAAAAAAATTACTGATTCACATTAGCTTCATTCAAGATCATATACACTGTAAAAAATATTCGTTTTTTCCCCGGACTTTTTCCGTATATTTGACGGTTTAAAGCTGTTTTGTTGACAAAACGGTTTTTCACCGTTTTCAGCTCCAGCTATAAACGGTTTAAAGCCGTCAGTGCAAATTCTATTTTTCGTCATACGGTATTGCTTTCCGTACGATAACTTTCCCTTTTCTTAAATGTAATTTTATTGCATTCATTTCATGTTTTTAATAGGGTTCCATCTCCGTAAACTTAAAACACGTTTTCTGGCAATAGTTGATTTTTACACCACTAGGTGGCGCCACTAGAGCTAGAGTGACTTTAAAACTCAAATAGATTATTTTTACTTCATTTTATGAAGTCTCCGGTGGTCTAGTGGTTAGAGCGACTGCTTTTTATTTCTATGAACGCGGTTTCGATCCCCGGCTCGGAGGAGTTACAAGTTTTGTCACTATCTTGCATCGAAATCGTCCAAGTAAGTTCAATTAAAAATTATATTGATTAAACTAATTGAAATTAATAATTAAGCCTTGATTAATTAATATTCCTAATTGATAGTACACATCAGCAGATTTCAACTCGAACAGAAGGAGAAAAACAACTCAAATCTGTCGATGACGTCACTTACTTCGATGACTTAATTTTTGCGGAGAAAACTTGATTTCATACGGTAAAAAACCGTTGTGACTACGGATTTACTTCGTAATTTTTACGGGAAAAACTTGTTCCTGTATGGTAAAAAACCGTTGTGCCTACGGATTTAATTCGTAACTTTTACGTTTTGCACAACCAACCCAGCTGCCAGATTAAAACCGTAAATTTTACGGGATTTTTTTTGCAGTGTACTTGATTACTGCTATTTCAAGTATTTCCCCACATTTATTATCTCAGAAAACAGACGGTAGGGCTTCCGTAGCGCGCGCTCGCATTTCTGTGTGGGATTGCTAAAGACAACAGATAGATCGCGACATTTTATCGTGATTCGAGGGACAAACATGAGAAGTAAAGATTAGAAAAGCTTTTAGCTGAAAATCAAATAATTAAGAATCGATTAGCAAAGAAAATAAAGAAATTTTTGAAATTGATTAGTTAGATATCGTAAGTCGAATTCTGAAAAGGAATTAGACAATGAATTTGATATTTTTGAGTCTAACGATTATTTAGAAGAAGGATGGAGTTGAAAAATGGTGTAGTAAACGGTAAGATTACTGGAATTAACAAATGGTGTAGAAGAGAACCTATTAAAAATATGAGAACTTTTACACACAACATCATCATACAATTACCAGAAAACAGTGGTGAAGTAAAAGTTGTATAATCGGTTCAAAATTCTTGGAAATGCTAATCGATGAGACAGATTATTCACGAATTCTTCTGTCGATATTCAGGAGAATTCAGCCAATCTTTTCATAAATACCTTGGAGGGATAACCACTCATCAATCTTCTTCAATTTAATGCGCTCCCTGAGATTGATCTGAAAATTATTTTATTAATAATTCATATTTTGTACACTAGTGCAACAAATGTTTCCTATTAAAGTAAATGTAATGGGCGTCCTCGAGTAACTATAAGGAGCGTGCGTTTTCGCGGGTTAAGCATCTCTTTTTATTCCGCTCAGAGAAACAAAAACTAGTTCCATCAATAATAAGACCATGTTTGGACACAGTATCCTGGCTCATGATTTAGAGATGAGATTTCAAAAGAATCCGCGATACCCGTAGGTCTGGTGCACTCTATACCCGCCAGTGTTCCTTAAACACCGATAGTTCAACTATCGATAGTATCAAAGCAATCGATACTATCGATGAAAACGTGAGTTTTCTCCCGGGCAATACTATCGATAGGCCCATTTCTGTCGATAGTTTTGAAACTATCGATAGTTCCAGTTGATAGATTTAAAACTATAGACTAAAAATGCGCCTATCGATAGTATTGCCCGGGAGAAAACTATCGATAATTTTGAGAAAGTCGATACTATCGATTGTTTCAGTCGATAGTTCCGAAAACCAGATACTATCGACTTGGCTTCGATAGCATCGATAGTCTATCGATGTTTAAGGAACACTAATACCTGCTGATATTATCAGTTCACTAATAGATGGTGCAGAGAGTTACGGAGGAAGACTGCCAGCCTAACGGTTGCTATCGTGATCCTAGCAGATTTAAAATTCAGAGGTATATCCACAAATATCTCTAGCCTTATTTCTAAGGAAAACTCTTATCGTTGAAACATCTTTCTCATAAAAAAACTATTTACCCTGCCAAAGGAAAATCATTTTCCTTTCAACAAACGAATACTTCTCTGAGGACAATTATAAAAAACCAGAAGAAGCGGAGGTTTTTTTCTTTACATTCTGCCAGAATGTTACATAGATAAGGCTTTTTTCATTATTACTTTTACCGAAAGGGGAAAAATCTGGCAGAGAAATTGAACTAGTAGTTTGAAGAAGGTCACAGATCCCAAAACTGTTTTTCCGGGAAGATAAATAAAAAACCATATTTTTCTTATTTAGTGCTTTTATATCCTAACTCTTATCCTCTCTAAATGCAATTACATCAGTAGTTTATTCTGTGATTTCCATCCCTTGTTTACAGCTAACAATGAGCGCCTATATAATAACGTTTGTTTTATGCACTTTGTCTGCGTTTCGATTGGCTGGTGTTTGTTCTCTTTTTCAAAGTTCTGATGCAATTTATCACATATGAGTTTTCATTTATTATTTAGAATTGGTATTCATAGGTATTTCCCAATATGTTACATTCTCTTCATTATTTTCTCTTTGTTCCCTTTCTTGTAAAGCAGTCAATTGGTTTAGAATCTTTAATGATTATCATAGATACAAGCTTTCATTTTTGCAGTCATTTTTTACGATCTCAAAGAATTTCTAGAGAACTCGGAATGTCAAGTAAATATTTTTACAACTTAATTACTTATACTGGCATCGCTTCCTCGAGTTCCGACGCATTCTGTTTATTTTCCTTTCTTTCTTTCTTTATAAAATGTTTTTTCTAGGATAGAAAGAAATTTGGGGAAGTATTACTATGTAAGGAGAATTAAATGAAATAATTTACATACATTAAACATATTATACTTTTCATAACTTTATAAATTTACTTTAATAAACTTAAATAACTTTACATATTGATGTTACATTACCTGCAACTTTTAAAGAGAAATTTCAATGCACTTTTAAAAGGATTAATATAAAAATAATATTCATGCGATTTTACCATTACAAGATAAACTAAATATTACATGGCATTCATTTTACCTTTACACCGGCTTATATTGTGATGCGACATTAAATCATTGTTATGGTAACAAGAATAAAGCATTTCAAAATTAAATTGCTATTGCAAACTGAAGGTGCATTATTGATTCCATTATAGCTACATTCTACACGTACATATTTTATAATTTAATAACAATCATATTTTCTATTTATGAAATCTCATTAACTCGAAACTTTAAAATAAATTTACCATAGCTGCTGTCAAACTTACTTCCATAAAACATAATCTTATTACCTAGTTTTATTACTTTCTCATATAAATATATATGAGAAATGAAATATGAAGTATTTGGTAAATTTGAAACTTTAAAATCTAACATGTCAAAATATTGGAATTAATTATAAATAGAGCATGAAAACCATAATCCTATAATATGTAATGGGATTTTATATTGTTTAAAATAGTTTAGGAGAATAATTAATTAAAATTCTGATGAAAGAAAACTAAGATTTTTTTTAATTTTTTCCACTACTCCACTACAAACATTTAAATTATATATATATATATATATTGTTTGCTTTGATATATATATACAAAGTTTATCTTTTAAGCAAATAAAAGAATTAGAAAAATGACATAATTATAATAAATACCAATAATGAAACTGAACTTCTTGATTTAATTTCGAAGTTATTTATTATATTCTATTTTGAAACTCCCACTTAGAAAGATTCGCTTTGTCATTTTTCTTTTATAAAGGAGGATCTGGCATTCAAGTTCTCGAAGTGGGAATAAAAGGCCTCTTCGATGCGTTTTGGAAATAATTAAACTTTTCTCCTCATTTGTTTCCGAATATAATGAGTAGGGCAGTTTTATATTTTGCTCACAAAAAATCTAATGTTTAATATTTACGTGAATTGTCCAAATGAATGATTACCAATTGGAATAAATGCATCACAACAACAATAGAATGATTTAAACATTAAAGGAAATTCACTATGCCACACACACATAATTAAAATATAATTAGCAGTGGCACTAATCAAGGGAATTTCCAACTTGTAAAATATAAGAAATACCAAATATAAAACTAGTCTTCCTGGCTGAATTCCGTTGATGCTTATTATATTCCGTTATGAAATATCCATCTTATAAACATTAACCTTGTCATTAGTCATTCATAAATGAGGATCTGGCATTGATGTTCGCGGAATAGGAAATAAAGGGATTCTTCGATGGCAGTTTATAACCAAATAACCTTTTCTTCATAATTTATATGCCCAATTCTAAACAGAATGAATGACTTATACGTTGTTCAGATACTTATTATGACAAACAAAAACACCATTAACAGTGCAGGAAGTTAAGAGTAATAGCATTTTATACCACATTCATTTAAAAAGTATTTTACGGGTATGTTTCCATAATGTACAACGTACTGCATTAACAAAATAAGCTTTTTTGCCATATGCTATCACTTCTAAAAGTTTTAATGAGTTTCCCAGTGACATCTCTTGAGTACAGATAACATTGTTTTACTTATTACATTTTTTACTTATACATTTGATTGGAAAGAAAGAATTGATGCAAAAATGGTCTTGAAATACTTCATTTGAATGCAAAAGGTGAAATAAACTATTTCGAATTTTTTCTCTTCTTTGAATAAAATTAAGTTTAAGTTTCTATTCAATCCCCACATGAGAAAAATTATCAAAAAAATTAAGATGAACTATTTCATAAAAAGTGTTTGAAGAAGAACATCTCACATGCAAAACTCATGGTAGAAATGTGTTAAATTTGCTTGTAAATAAATATAATCGCAAAGTTTAAAAAATAATAGAATACACTTTAATTTAACCGTTATTTCACATTAAGGGAAAAAAGTGGAAAATAATCCAGTTTTTCATACCAGTTTGAATATTATGCTCGAAAACATTCAATAATTTCTGCATTAGCATTTGTCAGTAGTTTACACACTCGTCATAGAAAGGGCATATAATAAATGAAAGAAAGCTAGAAAATGAAATTAGAAACTTTCTTAATATGCAGCAAACTCTTTAATTAAATTTCTTAGTTCAATTTTGGTTCTCATTTCTACGATTCTTAAAGCAGAAACAATGCTGTTTTTAATTTAATACTAGCAAAGTTTTCATGAAGATAAAAACAATAATTGAATAAATTTGCATGCATAGACGAATTCTGTTCCTCCAGATTCTTCTTTTTCAAATATGTTTCCTTTTTTTCCTCTTCTTTAACAATTTTACTTGTGTCAGATCTTATGCATAAGAGTGAAAGAATTTCCACTTTTTGATTTTAAACAATCCTACACTTCCAGCGAGCATACAGGAAAATGGCACAAAGGCTTATTTCTCATTCCGATTTGCGGTAGGCAACTTGATAGAAATACAGTAGTTATAGTAAAATCGCCAGATTAAAATTGTAAAAATAAGATTTCCACACTCAAAATTACGTATATTTTAACTCTTTAATTCCGATGCGACTTTTCTCCCCTAGCTCTTTTTAACACCTGGACTTTTTGGGTGGATGCGACATGAATTGGTCTCTCCCAACGATGGGCAAGGATAATTGGGCTCCCTACCATGCTTATCTCCGGAACGATCACATAACTTCTTTTTCCCTCATAAGAAGCCAACCGCTTTAGACTGGTTTTTGTTGATATTAGGGCGAAACTTCTAGACCGCCACAGACCCCTCGCTCGATATCAGAGGGTTAAAAAAAGGATCTGAAATCGTTTGCATTTGGAAATAAACTAGAAAACGTAAGATGTATACAGTTTCACACATCAGTAGTTTTTTTAGATAACTTTAAATTTCTCTCAAAGCAGAAAAAAATTTAAAATTTCATGTCGTTTGAATTTCAGAGAAATAGACACAGAAAGACAATTGAGGGTATCCATCTATTTCATTCCTCTCCATGCTTGTAACAAAACGCATACTTAACGCATATAAAAACGTAATCATATTGATTAACCTTTCAGAGGGCGGCCCTGCGCAAATTTTACGACTAACGGGATTTTTCATACCCTGTTCTCTTATTCGAAGTCAAAACTATCTGAAAGTCTTTGCTATTCCTTCATACGACCCATATCTTGAGGATTAAATGGGTTTATCCGAGTTTAAAGGTGGTTTTATACTGTTTTATGCTTCTGTCGTAAAATTTATGCACCACGCCCGTTCGTGTAACTTGATAATTTTTTTCACTTCTTAACGTTTCAGTTTGATAATTATAAAACCAGTGCGGATTAGAGAGATTTAACATTTAATTTTACTTTATCAAAGATATTTAAAATGTAATAAGCCTGCCAATAATTCACCAAGCAGAAGAATTTTTCTTGAAAAACTTAACGTTCAGTCTTAAGAAAAAACACCTCACTACTCCAGCCCAAAAAATCTTATCTTCACTATATATGCCTTAACATGTATTTAAGTTTAAATTATATATTACAGCCTGAAAAAGCAAGTGAACAGCGACCAGAATTGAGGTGACGAGATTGTGGTTTTTGTTTGGAAGAAAGAAAACGATCATCAAAATCCATGAAGTGCAGTAGGTGCAATATATAGTGTACTTGTAAACGTTACTCTCTATCAAAAGTTCAATGTTCCATATATAGAGACAAAGATTAGAAACTAAGAAGAAAGTCTTTGTTATACAATCTTAGTTTGTATTATAATTTTTGTTATATATTTCTTCATACCTTTTTCTATAAAATAAGATTATTGAATCTCATTACTTTCTCTGATTTCATTATAATTTTCGATTGTGCAAATAATATTAAAATTAATTTTCACTCTTGATGAAAAGATTTGCTTTTCTGACGTGTCTCTTATTACTATTATGAAATAATTTGCAGATTCCATAGTAAAAATGAAGAAAATTATTGTGTCGTAAAAAGTACGACACGCGCCCACTCGTGTGAAATATTTTAGCGCGCCCGCTGGAAGGTTAAGATTAGATAACATTTTCATTGTATTATCTGTTTTTATAGAATATGTCAAATGTACTACATATTTCTGCGTCTGTTTTTCACAAGAAATAGTGATAAAATAAACCGATTTAATCTCTTAATATTTGATCAAGTTTATTTATTGCAACAAATAATAGATTAAATTATCGCATTTTATTTTTACTAACTATTGGAAAGCAAATGAAAACGGGATTTTGCAACGTTAGTAAATTATGAAGAATTTTATCTTTCATATTCCCAGTTCTTTCATGGGAAGATGTCTAATTTAGGACAGTATTCAGTTAGCTCCGTAACCGCTTACCCGATAAATCATTGGAATGAAATCTGAAATCAATGCCTATGCAAACAGGTATCTACAAATAACAAACGAGGAAAAATACAGGAAAATAAAAAAATGGAATGATGACGATTTTTAAAACAAGAACTATGTATTATATTGTTTTTACTTCATGCTAATTCATAGCAAATTCTTTATAATTTCTTTTTTAGATCATATACCTGTCATGTCATATAATTTTCATGCCATATAAGTGTATACTTGAACGTCATGTGAAATGTCATGAACGTCATGTGAAATGTCATGAACGTCATGTGAAATGTCATGAACGTCATGTGAAATGTAATGAACGTCATGAAAAATGACGCACAAATACGTCCAACTGCTAAGATAGATTCACCCTTAGATGATCGATACTTTGCATTAGATGCATGTAACTGTAGAAGAATGAAGACTAATGACCTCTCGTATGACGTCTTTGCTGCATATGGAACACAAATTTCCTCACAAATTCTTATCGGGACAACAAACAGAAAGCAGTCTCCGTCTCATCTTCAAAATATCTGAAAAGACAGCCAAACATCTTTTCGCAGTAAGGATATGCCATATCATCTTCACTGATGAATTGAAAATTCAAAACAAAATGTAGTTTTAGGCTATGTTTCATCTCGAGAAATCCTGGATTTGTCTATCATTTCTGCTTCACAAGACGTCCATTTGTGGAGATGAAATCCTTGTAGAGTGAGTGAGCCATTTGGCTGTACATATTTTTTTCCATACACAACTATTTTTCTTATGTCGGTACTTTAACCATGCGCTTCCATGGAGATGATTAACTTGAAATTTATGTGAAGATTATCCAGGGTGATATTGGACAAAGTTTTCTTTTCTTTTTCGATGATAACGCGATTTCCGAAAGAACTGTTTTGTAGACGAAGGCTTTTTAAAGAGTACTAGACGAAACACGTAGCTACCATGGCGGACGGAATGAACCTCATTGAGTAGGAACATATATAATTTCACCTACAGGCAATCTTTTCAATATTCAAATCTCCTGCAAGTGTCCTCTGTAGACCTTTGTTCTTTAAAGAATGAGCTATTCGCATACCATCTATGACGAACTACCTCGTTTTAAGCATGTGGGACCCTGCGGGGAAATTAAGCTGTATGAGTGACAATGTTCACTAAGACTAGCTGATTTTCTAAAAACATTAGGTGTAATGTTTTGAACATTTTTGTATCCTACACTCTGAAAAAATAATTTTTATAGATTTTTTTACGTCATTATAGTTTTGAACGTGCCTGTACAAAATTTCATCGAAATAATGAATTTTTTAAATGACCTGTAGCTTCCTTTGTGGTTTTAAATATAATTTCGATTAACATTATTTTGATCTATTGTTCCTTGAAGTATTAAATCTGAGTTTCTTTCACCAAATCCAAGATCCAAATCTTAAAATTTTAAAGATTCAAACTATATTAATTTATCTTAATATAAATAAAAGTCATTGTGGGTATGTGTGTGGGTATGTGTGTGGGTATGTATGTGGCTATGTTCCACATCTCCTCCTAAACCAATGGACGGTTTTCAACCAAATTTTGTACACTTATCATTTAAGACAAGGGGAAGACACTTATGAACTTTTCTAAGTCCAAAAGTTAATTAAACAGTCAGTTAATTAGAAAATAACCGAAACCGTTTTTCCGCCGTAACTTCGGAGCAAACTGTCCGACAGAAAATATTTTTATACCATCTTAAAGTTCAAATTTTTACCTTTTCAATGATACCAATTTTATTTCTCTGACATTTTCCCTTCGATTGTTATTAATTTTTAAATGTTCTAAAATTTTAAAATGCGTGCAGACGATTTTGAAATAACGAAGATTTATAGCTACTCCGTTGCTAGGCAACGGTTAGACTTTGAACTAATTCACCTTTATTTCTGAAAATTTTGCTTATTTTTAAAAATATCCATATAATATAATAAATGCGAAAGTGTGTCTGTCTGTTTGTTACGCATTCACGGCAAAACTACCAAACCGATTTGGATGAAAATTGGCAGAGTTGTAGCTTGGAACCCAGGAACGGAGATTGGGTAGGTGACATCATGTTAAATTCATTATTTTTGGCTACAGATAACAATTAAATAATTAACAAGCGATTTGCGATGAAGATTATTACTTTATTTTTCAATCAACTGCCACGTGATCCTTAAGGAATGCGTAAACAAAATGAAATGTCACGTGATCCTTCAGAAAAGCGCAAGCATGTGGAATAACTTATTTTTAAAGTCATGCATCACGTGATCTTGCTGAGAAAAGAAATAATCTCTGGAATAATAACTGAAAAATAAACGCCGGGACAGAAATCTAATGGTAGATATAATATAGTTCCAAGAGTTTTTAGATTAAAATTTAAAAACTAAAGTTAAGTATAACTAAATGAAAATATCGTTCAATATTTACTTAAAATAAGAGCCAAATTTAGTGGAAAGGTTGCCAAAATTATTCTTTATCGCTCTTTTCATCGTCATCCAAAATGTTTTTGTCGGTTAAATTTGTAACCAAACGATTTAGCTAATTACAATAGTTCCGTTTCGAATTTTAATGCTTTAAGAGCTGTTTCTAACCGATTTAAATAGAAAGGATTACACAAACCCAAAGAACACGGAATTCAACGTTTTGTTTACTAAAGAAATAACTAATTCGAGCTTGGCGCTTGATACAGTTGCCAAATAGATTTGGCGATTGCTTAAATCGGAAGGTTACCGGAAAACGGTCTATGAATCCAAAATAAACAAATCATGATCGTCCATTGACGTATATGATATGGTTGTCAGAGTTTTTAGAATAGGAAGGTATATTTTGTCTTATGTATTCTTTTAAACAGTAGAAGCAGATGACATATAGCATGGTGGATGATATATTCCAAAGAGCAGATGATACCATTGAGTACAATGATGTAATTTACAATAACGGAGACTTAAATTAGTCGTCCAATTATGTATTATCAACCGTCAGAACTTTTGATTTCCCCTTTCTATGTATAACGAAACATTTACATTCGTGAATTTAAAAAAAATAGCAATTCAAATTCTTCGCGCACGAAGTCGCGGGTAACAGCTAGTTTTAAATAAAAATCATCGTTTTGTAAACACATGAGAATGATAAGATTAAAATCATATCAATCATCTTGAATAATAAAAAATGAAATATCTTGATGCAATACTGTTAAGATTGAAAGAAACTGATGCAATATATATATATATATATATACATATATAGAGAGACAAAAAATCAAAAAATAAAAAAAGAAAAAATGTGAAATGAAAAACGCAATAAAAGCACAATAACGTTTCTTCAGGGGATGAAGTTATTGTGAATTGCTAAATATAAAAGTTTGACATTTTCTTGCAATCAGTTATGCCGCAAGGCCTAAAACACTGATTTTCATCCCTAATGCCAAACCAACCAGAAAAAAACAGAGAGAGGATTTTATTTTATTTTATTTTATTGTTTTTCTATTATGTTTTGCCTCTTTTACATACACACACACACATATATATATATATATATATATATATATCATTACTCACTCTTGATCAGTAACTACAATCTAAAGAATATTTTTGCAAGTTAAGACTGAAAAGTGTAAAAAAATAAATACGGATGTTAAACTGATCAATTTGGACAATAAAGGTTTTATTCATTGTACATTCCATTTATTCCAAGACTCTCCCTTTTTTATTCAAAAATTAGCATGAAACCGTCGTCTTCTTTCCGCTTAAATCCGAGCTCCCGAAATTTACTTTAAGACAAAGTCACAAAATCAGTGAAGAAATCTACATACTGCAGTGCGTGATACCAATGGTAAATCCCCAAGCCTTTATTGAGCAACATCCCTTTGTTTAAAACCTGATTCTAGGACGCATTAAATTTTTTCGTGGAGCATCTTCATTAATGGAAATAAATCAGGAAGCAAAAGGGGAGAAATCTAGGTATACGTTGTTTTTATTTAGGAAACGCAAAAATGATTGTTTCCACATGCATTTATTTTTTTATATTTTGGGGATTAGAAAAATGTTTGCCATCAACTTTGGAGCTTCTATAATGGCGTAGTGGAAATGGGAGAAAGGATTCCCAATGTTCCTTTAAAAGGTATTGCAAGTAGGGAAAAGGGACACAAAGGGCTTTTTAATTCAAATTTACTATTGTTTATAGTCTCAGACAATGATTCCGAGTATCGTTGAAGAGGGAGTCTAAACTGTGTTGGAAATTTCCCAAATAAATTTCATTTTTACGTAGACTGTGCAATGGAATTAAATCAATTCCCTTGATTTTTTTTGGAAAATCAAATACTATTATATTATAAAGATATCTAAGATATCTTAAAGAAATTAAGGAAACAACTTTGTTTACCGGGGAGGACATGCGGGGGTCATTTTATGACCACACGCCCACTGAAAACTCCGATTCCTAGAAAAATAGCAATCTGTTTTCTCCTTTCTTATCAGTAGCTGAGTTATTGACCCCCCTCTTCCTTTTCGGAGTATTTTGAAAGTATTTCCAGAATTTTTCGTCCCTAATACGCGTTTCGTCAGTAACTGGGGTTATGGGATGACCCCGCGCGTCCTTTCTTTTGTTCCATAGACCAGTTATTTCACGCGGCTGATAACCTCAGTTCGTTGTTGTCCTTCCCGAATTGGAGTATTTACGTGCTGCTCACAATTCCGACTTCATACGAAAAAGAAATGGAGCGTTAACGTAAACTCCTTGCTGAAGTTGAAACTGATGAAGATTCAGAGAATTTCTCAGATCATGAAAGTTTCAGCGAGCATGATACGGAAACGGAAGAGGACGGAGATTCTGGAAATGAGAATTTGAATAACACGGAATGGTTTTCATTAAAAGCTGGCGTAGAGTGGAGGAAAACTACAAAATTAAGGTAGAATATTCGTTCTCGTTGTCATAATATTGTGTCGCGCTTACCTGGAACAAAATGACAAGAGAAAGATGTGACAAGCCCTGTGAGTTATTCATCGTCGATAACATGATGCATGGTACGATTAATGGTAGATTGCACAAATATATTTATCGAGAAATGTGCACCAAACTTTTCACCTCAAAGAGATGCACGAAAAACGGACCCTCTCGAAATCCGTGCTTTATTAGTGGATAATACTGGAGTAGATTTTATTTGTGTTAAGCACTATATTCTTAATGTCTAGAAACCAAAAGCATTATTTTTCCAACTAAAAATATAAAGTATTCAACAGCGCAGATGTTGAATTTCAGTTTGGGGTCATTATGACCCCCGTGATTCTTAACGTTCGCTAAGGAGGCGCGCGTTCTATCGGGTAAAATTTAATTTTTTAATACACGAAACAAACATATAATGATTACTTATTTCTTCGTTTCATTGCTGAGAGTTCAAGTAGACTAACTCATAAATAATTTTGTGCAATCGTAATAAACTTTACTTTTAATAAATAATTTGTAAATTCACTCATCTGTTAGAAACTATTCCGTTCATTTCCTTTAATGATGATTTAGCGCTATAGGAAATAAAAATAGTTGTAAGAGGCATATCAGTTTGTAATACATTTAGAGGATCTAAGAAGCTAAATGCAATAACTGAAGATAATATTGAAATAATCAAAGAGGACCATTTTAAGTTGTTATTTTTATGAGCCAGTTGCTGATATAAGAAACAAAACCGTTGAAAATTGATAGAAATTCCGATAAAAAATAATGTAATAATAAGTAATATTAATTGAATTCTGTTAATAGAATAAGAAAAGGATATTAAATAATTCGACATTTTCTCCATTAGATATCCTTTTGATTACTTACTAAGAAATATGAGAAAATAAAGTTGCAGACACAAATTAAAAGAAGTAACATGCTTAATTTTTCCATTTAATGTTAGCTTTTGCTATTAACGAAATGTCTACTGCTGAAATTCTTTTAAATAATTTATATGTATGCAGGCCTTACACCTTACATTATCGGAATTCTAAAGAGTGGGACTGCGACTCAAGACTTTTAATTCCTATAAGTTTATTATTTAATAGCATCTAATTTTACGCATTGTTTCTATTTGATTTTGTTTAGAAATCTATTATATTTTCGGATTTTATCACTTATTCGTGTATTAGGGAATCAATTTTACGGTTTTCTAATTTTAATTTACATTTTTATTACGCCAGCATCTCACTTACCATCAGAAAATCATTTTAAATCAGCCTCTACAATTTCTTCTGCATTTTCAAACATGCATGGCTGGCATTTTACAATTTGGTTAGTGCAACTTTAGCTAATTATGTATTGCAAAGAAAACTAAAAATTCAACTGATCTGAATCCAGTTCTAAACAAATCTCCTTTTCATTATCTACAAAAGCACGAAATTCTACCTAGGCATAGTATATTCATTTATTTCCACTGTCAGCAGGAACATGTACATTGGAACAAATGAAAAAAAAAACTCTACCATGGATTTCCGCTAATTATAATGCCATTTATGTAGAGCTACTTTATTCGAAATCACAAGAGAAGGGTAGGGAATTTAACAACGGATTTTCTCGTCTTTGATGATTCATGAATGATTCGTTGTTGAATGAAAGAAAGTATTAGTAGAAGGAATTTGAGAATGAAAGCATTTTACTTAAACTGTTTTGGAAGTGAGCGTGGAAATGATTTTATTCATTTATTTATTTTACCGCAAAGGGAGACTACAAACTACACCAGCACACAGCTATTAGCCACAATAAAATTGAAAATAATTTAATAGTTTATAGATACTTATATTGCACGTTCATAATCATCGGGTAATTATGAAAATAATTATTCAATAGAATAACTTTTACTGTAACAAACGAATTTAGCTTTCTTAATATGTTATAAGCATTAAAACCTGTTTATAACAATATTGTAGGGACGTAGAAAATATATTGTTATAGACAGATTATAATTATATACATTTTGAGGATTTGCGCATCCAATGTCTTTGTGTGTGCGCATGTATTAATATACTTACAAAGTCTATTGTGATTGCTGTTTCAACATGCAAATAATCGTTGATATAACATTGTATTTTATAAACATATAAAATATTATATTTTATATATTGATATAAAATTTCATATTTAAACTTTTTTGAAGAAATTCAAAATGGAAATTTTAACTCAGAACTTTGTCAGCATCGTCACTTATGGCACCTTTAAACCTTATTCGATTGCTCTCTACTTACTTTGTACAACGGCCTCTTTAATAACTTTTCTTTCTTTTTTTCCCTATAAAGTAGCTATCGTCGATTGGAAAATTCAATACTTATAGCGGTTTCAACTTTGTCGATTTTCTTCAAATACCATTGTTTTATGCTTCACCATCCTAGATTCAAGATGTTAAAACACCAAAACGAAATTTGAAGGAATAAGTAGTCTGTCAGAAGTGCTAAACGTGAATGAAGAGGTTAGTGCCCACCAGGAGTCAGAGGCAACAACCATCTCTGCAAATTCCAATCGCAAGCCCCACCGGATAACCCTGTTACCAAAGCTCCGGTTTCTATGCCCCTCCATCGATTCGCCTGATATCTGACATTTTTGACCATGGGGTTTATTTTCCAAGAAACAAAATGGGGACGCACTGTACAAGCTATCTAAAGAAGTAAACTTATCGTTATAGACAAGTAAATCTAAATAGTGATTATCGACGTAGGCAGGTTGAAAATACATTGAGAAAACAAGAATTCTCTCGGGACAAAGGAGGTTATATACAGTATCATTATGCATATGTTTCACAGTACTTGCGATTATATGAAGAGGGAATATACAGTATACAGAGGAAAAATATTCTAATCGTCAAAACTTCGATCTCGAGAATTTCATGAATTAAAAGAAGAAAATTCAACGTAAGCATACTAAATGAGTCACAATATTAGGAATTTGTTTTTGGCAATCTTAGAACACTTGTACCCGAAATAGTAAAAATGTTTGATTACCTACCGTCTTCATGAGAAAAAAAATCTAAAATATTTTCATTAGATTGTTAATATATCCAATAATTATTAATATAATAGCCAGATCCTTCGGTAACGCTCTGACTTCACCAACAATAAAACTCGCGCCATAGCACTGCGAAACGTTAAACAGCATTACTTCATTGTTAGAGAACCTAAATTTCAATAATTTTAAATTTAAAAGAGTAATTGTCGTTCTAATTTGAAATTTACTAGCTCTAAAATAGTGAAATAAAATTTGCTCTCGATTGATATAAAATTTATCTCGCTATGATCAATAGTTCCGGAGAAATTTTAAATTATGTTAATCCAATATTTCAAATTAATTTCCGTTTTTTAATAGAAAGTAGTAAATTACGTCAGTGGTATATCATGCGCGTGATATAGTTTGGACGCCAAATTGTATCTGAATGCAATCGTGGCGATGTGGTTTTCTTGCCAAGAATTAAATTAGCCACCAGAGACGTGAATTTACCATTCGTTCTCAACCGCCGCCAGTTCCCGTTTATCCCAGCTTACACGATGACTATCAACAAATCGCAGGGGCAAACTTTCGATCATGTTGGAATCCACCTCGATGAACCTGTCTTTTCACATGGACAGCCCTATGTTGCACTTTCAAGGTCTTGGATTCCCAATCACGTTAAAATTTACACTAAGACATCTGAAGCACTAGGAAAATTATTAAACAACGAAAAATACTCGGAATGTTGTTTACCAAGAGGTTTTTTGAATAAAGAAATATTTAAACAATATGTAAAAAAAAATATTTCTTGTCATAAAGCATGTTTATTTTATTTGTTTTCAATCAATGTTAAACATTTCTCTCGCGTATATATCTATTCAAACACGTCAGATATGACGGGAAATCTACCGAATGAAGAGGCAATTTGCATCCGTCAAACCATGATGGGTGATTTTCTATTGTCAAAATAATAGATGTCAAGAAACCAGGAGAAAAGACCTATAGTCACGAAAAGCCAAAAGATAGACAAAGATGTCAAGAATGAGTTATATCAGGAAAAAACATGATCAGAAGTTACCTTATCTAATATTTCTAATTTTAAAGTAGTATTTTCCATGATATGATTGGCTATACAAATATATAATCATCATTACCGTTTGGATAATTTAACCCTAAAAAGCCCGATTTTTTAAATTCATATAAAAAAGCTTTTGACTTGTATTTCTTGAATAAAACATGGAAAAATACTTTTAAAAAATCCTATTTTGTTTATGTGTAATTTAAGGCTAAAAAACATATTCTTACTAATTGACAACACTAGGCTTTATTTCAGAAAATAAATTCCTTGATAAAATTTTATGAAATTATATGCAGATGTTTTAACTAATAATATGGATAATGAATTTCTTATAACATTGTAGAATAAAATATGGTGTTCTCATGCGTTTAAACAAAGCAAAAAATGTTGGAGCCTCAAGAGAAAAGCATCAATATACTACTTTTTTATCAGCACTCAAGCTTCCTTCTACATGTTGTAATTTTTTTAACAATATTTTCGATATGTATCCTAATAACCACAACAGGCATTAGGGCTTTCGTCTTACTCTCAAGATTTTAGAAGAAAAAATAGGTTATGTTGCTTAAATGCAACACTGGTCGGTTTGGGTTTCGAGATGCAGAGAGCTGAATATCATATGAATAACTAATAGAATTGTCTAAAGAAAACTGGTAGTTTTTCTTTGCTTAGAATTTTTGTCCTCATATGCAAAGTATACAGAGAGAAAATAACGAAATCATCAATATAAACATATATGACTTCAAGACCTTTATGTGTCTCCATGTTTCAGACATCCCTCAGTTCGAAAAAATGGTTATTGAAATTATTTTTTAAATCTGCTAACAGGATAACACAAAAAAGTAAAGAATTAGACGAATGAAAATTTATGTAGGGTCTTTACATAAAAATTGCAGATTTCTATGAAGTTTTCAACTAAATCCGACTGTCTGCTTGTCTGTATGCATACAAACATGTTAACACTAACACTCAGCAAGTTTAATAATTATAGTTCAGGACATAAACACCAAAATCCTTTATGTATATCAAATTTCGGATCCATTCAAATCAAAGCGATAGATTTAAAATATATAGCCCGATTTTTTGTTCTATACGACGAAGCTAAAAATTAAATGAGCCATACTTTGTAAGCATTCAAGAAAGTCCAGAGGAAAACATTCCTGAATTATAGAAATACATTATTTGTTTATACTCATTTAAACCCTTATTTGTTTTCCAAACGAAATTCGCTATTTCGGCTTAGCATACATGAACCAATTTAGAAAAACTTTACTTTTGAAATACAAAGCACAGCAGTTGTAGCTAAACATATCCCAATGAGCCAAATCCAAATATTGATGTGTTCGAATATTCAAAATTAAACAGAACTGGAAATTTGTTGTTGTTTCTTAAATTTCAATAAACTTCTTTGACTTTCTAAATTTCAGAGTGCACTTTCGAGCTCAGATGAAGAAAGCAAACGTTCAATTCTGTATGAAAGAGATTCGAATAAGAAAGCAGCAAACCAAACTATATCATAAAAGGAATGTGGATTTAACACTTCATAATATACCAATATTGACCTGTTATAATATTCGAAATTAAACAGAACTGGAAATTAGCATTTGTTTCCTTTAAGAAAGCATCAAACTAAAATGAATCATAAAAGAAATGTGGATTTAACACTTCACAATAGACCAATATTTATCTGTTATAATATTCGAAATTAAACAGAACTGGAAATTCGTATTTGTTTCCTTTTCAATAAACTTCCTTGGCTTACTACATTTCAGAGTGTATTTTCGCTCTCAGTTCGTAAATCAAATGTTTGATTGTGCATGAACGGAAATAGAATAAGGACGCCGTAAACAAGCAATGAGTCGTAAAAGGAACGTGCATTTAATATAAAATATTCATTAGAAAAGTTCCAGTAATCTTTATGAAAAATTATTTAGACAATTTATCTTTGCATCGTGCAAATCATATTCAAACCTAATTCGAGTTGATTGTATGGGAAAGCTAAGCTACACGCTTAAGCAGTTCCGGAGAGTACTTTGGGAAACAATAAATCTCATGTTATAATATATGTCGAATACAATAATATGTCGAAAACAATTAAAATTAAAGGGGGGATTTTCCTTATTCTTTGTCTGTGAGTTGATTTCGGACATTTTAATTCTTTGCAAGAATGCAGTTAGTTTGAATTTTTCATCTTTACTGATATTTTTATGAAAGCATTTTTGCCGGAAGGCTAATAATTCTTAAATCAATCTTGTTAGCGGTATTATGTTTTTTCTGAAAAAATGTTTGTTGTTTACTTATCTTGTATGTTTTGCGGTTTGGGAGATTTCGGGCTATGAAGAGGCGTTGGTTAAAGTTAGGTCAAGCCTCTTACAGAAAAAATTCCCAATTTATTTGAATGCATTTCGAATTTAGTATATAAAGAAAGTCCTTGAAAAAATGGACTTGAATGGATTCCTTGTCTGTTTAATTCGATTCTATCAGAGTTTCGTGGTCTTTTAATTTCTTTCAATTGTCGTTGACTTCATTTGTTTGTTGTATGCAGTGGCATATTGCGCGCTACATAAACATTGTTTAAATTTTGTAATGTATGTTTAAATTTATTTTTTAAATTTGATTTATTTATTAATTTAACTTATTTGAATAACTTATGCTCTAAAATTAAAAATATATTCTGTTTATTTCACAAATAATAGTGTCTTTTTAAAAACTTGTAAGTGTAATTTTTTCAACACTGCAGAAGGAACTTACAAAAATTTTCTTTTAAATCAAGTAAATGAGAGGGACCAGAACAAGAAATCAATTAACGGTGTGTCAGAGAGTACCAAATATTTCACGGAAAATATTCGTTATAATAGTTTCTGGCGCGATGAAAGATAAGTGGTGAATCATTATGGCCAGTAAAATAGTTACAAATGTAATCCACAGCTGTAAGATGATTAAGAAGTCCAAAAGAACAAAATTAATACTTTTCAATAGCATAAAAATATAAGGATACAATTTCTACGAAAAAGTTCGAAGAGGGAACTGGATTTTTCTTATGGACAAACAATAATTTATTGCTATTTCATATTCGTGTCATACCACTGCAAAATATATTAGAAAAAATCGTTATATTTTTTAGTTATCCTCTTATCACCGTTATCGTGTGCTTTTTGTTTAACCAGACGTTAGTCTTTTGATGATTTATAATAAAAATTTAATTTTTAGTTCTCCATAAAGACAACAGATGACAGCACCAAATAATTTTTTTTCTTCAACGTCCATACACACATAATTAAATTAATTAAATAATTCCATAATTAAATAAATATTATGTGCCTTTGAAAAAGCTAGACTATAATCTAAAGTTTAGAAGAGGAAAACTGAAATTCTAGGCGTTTGCTTGTGCACCAATTTTAGCAACCAGTATGTAAATGTAAAAACGTTTGTTACGAAAACGATAACTTAAAAATAATTTTCTTTACAAAAAAAATCCGTTACAGATTTTTGTGTAATTTACACCTTTTACTGATTATACATTTTGAAATCGCAAGGTGGGTTCGAGTATCATAATTTTAAGCAACGTTGCTTTTTCTAGATATTCTCCACCTTACATTTCGAAGGCTGAGTGTACAGAAGTTCATTCAAATAGAAAATACAATTATCATTTGAATTCTCAGTTTCTCAAATAATATCATTCCTACAACAAAGCCGGGACTAACAACTCAAATATGATTCATTTTCATTCCAGCTAATTGTCTAATTTCGTCTAGTGAAGTCGTTTGATCCACACTTTCTCAGCTATTAGTTAATTGGGAACTTTCATCGTATAAATAATTTAACTGCTGAATGTATCATTTTCATTAGAACAGCACATACGTTCTATGGAGTTTCTATCTAAATTATGTACTATGCTCTATTTTCCCTAAAGGAATTAATCCAATAATATTAAATGAATGCACAGTGCTCGCATATCGCTGAATTTCAGACTGGAATACTGTCTGTCTGTTGACAATTACTATCATACTTTTCACCTCCCCCCCTATTAGATGAACTGAAATCATGTTACCATAAACAAAAATAAAGTTAATGAGCAAACAATTCATAATTATAAATTATGTTAAAATTCCACAGAAGTGAAGAGAAAAGAAGATAATTAAAAATTGAAAATTACATTTCTTTTGCTTATTTAAATTTTCCGTTACATAATTGTATGTTAATGATATTGTTAATAAAATCACTAAAACTTTAATCAGAATTCCGTTCATTCTTAGTTCAATATTTTAGCTAAGAACACAGGAAGTATTGTCGAATTTATAACTCGTCCTTATTAACTGAATATCAAAATATACCATATTTTTCTTTCACGAAGTTTCAGTAGGTAAATTGTTTCTGATAAAAACATTAAACTAGCAAAAGTTTAATAAATTAATGATAACTAAACTTCCTCATCATTAAAGACATTAAGTCATAAACTTGGTAAAATGGTTTTAACAAGTCGGAGTTTTCAATAATTAATGTCTTAGATCATAAATATTTTTCATTGTAGGTTTCATTTGATACTTCAAATGAAGTTTGGTGCTATTATGTATACCGAAACCCTGTACTATAAAAGAATATTAAAAATCAATTATTTTAAATTTAGATGCATTTTAAACAACCAGAAAAGTTCATTTTAGATAAAAATTAAATGAAATTCTTTAAAACACTAATTCATAAATGCTCTCTTGATATTCGTTTATCTTGTGATAAAAACCTTCTTACATAAAGACATTTTATTTTTTTCTTTGTGAAATTTCTCGAATATTTATACGGAAATTCAAAGAATCTATAAAAGTAAGGTAATCCATGAGAAAATTAAAACTTTTTCAAATTATTATTACAGTTTAGGTCATTAGGTAATTTAATTCGATTATATCGAAAATGATATTAGACTATAAGGCTCACGAATGAAGAACATTTTATTTCAAACTTTTTAAAATAATGAACTGCTTTGATTACTAATTAAAAAACTAACATTTGAAGTCGTATAGGAAAAGTCTCGACAGTTTTCTCTTATAGACATGATTCATTTAAGCTTTTATAATGAATTAATATGTTTAAAAGATAATATAAATGAATGAATGCCACATTTAAAATTAGTTATTTCCTTTACAACATAGTTAGAATTCGGTCTTTAATACCGCTATGGTGAATTACATCCTCAATGATAAAGCAAATGAAAGATGAACTGAGAATATTTTTTCTTGTATATTGTTACAAAGCTATCAAGTCGTTTCCCTGAGATGCTAATCTTGGCGACAAATTTGGCAACCATTTTGGCGACTTGGCGGCAAAGTTGGCGACTATGGCGACAAAGGGAATTTTCTAGAAGAACCTCAAACTTTCCACCTATTTCTACTGGTTCCATGAACTTTTTAGAGATTACGTCACTTCCTACGTAATGAAGTCATTTCCTGTTGAAAAGTATAAAGGCAAGCTCTCGAGCCAAGAAGAGCCATTTGGATCTTGATCTGCAAGCAAGCTGGTGAGCTAATAGGAAACCTTTGAGCTCTGTGATGAGATTTAACGGTAATCTCTGTTGTGAATTTTTACAAGTGCTGTTTTAATACTAGTGTTACGTTTCTTTGCTTAGAATACCTGTAAAATAAAGAGCTTTATTTTTGTAATCCTGCTTATTGGACTGCATTCACGTACACCCACAAGACGATTTTGTCACAATATACTATACAAAAATAAAATTCTTTCAAGCAACAGAAGTGTCGATCTTCTAAAAGAGACGAAGCGTGTAAAAATTGAATGTAAATGATACTTTATTATAAAAAATATTATGAAAATGAAAGCTATCATTTAAAATTTTACAAAGGTCTTTGAGATATTGCTTAGAAGAGAGAAGGAGAATATTGAAAATAAATTGACGATATATGAAGCATTTCCTGTTCAGTAAGTTATGAGATAAGACTTCTATTTAATAGTAAAAATCAATTATTAGAAAAAATTGTAATTTAAATAGTAAACAGCTTTGTTAAAGAATTTACTTTTCTTGCTGCACTTATTTTTAAACCCTGCGCTTTTTAATCCGAATTCTTGGAAAGAAGCAAATTTTTATTTATATTTTCCACCTTCTAATGCAATTGAATCGCTAATTACAGATACCGCAAAAGTTGATTTTTTTCAAAATTTCGTTTATTCTCTTTTCATATTTTGAAAAGATGTTTTACACAATGAGTAAAAAAATTGACTAGAGTCAAGTAAAGTGTTTTTACATGCATATAAAATCTATGAGGTAAAAAAATCATTGCTTTGAAAAAAATCAATTTTTTAATCTTCCAGCATTTTGATATTATTGACTAATGTAGTTATTACTATCAGTGATTCAATTATTAAAAACAGGATTTCAATTTCGTTCATGTATACTCTTTAAAACATTTCAAATATCTTTAATCTTTCTTTCTATAGAATCCAACATTAATTGATATGCCTACGACAAAAGTGTAATTGTCATTCATCACTCATAAGTATTTCTGACACTCAGTCAAGCGAATAATGAAAGGTGATTTGTGATAAAGATATGACTTTGTTTTTTCGTTTCTAACCATCATAGCTCAAAAACCTCAGAATCTTTTATAGATTTTTTAGTCATTAATCATTGCCATGCACTGAGTATTTAACACTCGAAAAAAAAGAAGACATCCACAGTTATTTAATAAAAAATTTATTGTTTAACTGTTTGCTTTCTTTGTTAAATTTTTGCTGTATTTAAAACAAATCCATCCAAATTTCGTTTTACCCGTCCTATTTTTGTTCAATGATTGTAAACTTTTATTACATTGCAATACTTAAAAAATTTCGTTTTACCCGATCTATTTTTGTTCAATGATTGTAAACTTTTATTACATTGCAATACTTAAAAGGTTATTCAGAAATATAGAAAAATTCAAAAATCGATAATTCTCAAATGAATAAAGATGCAAAGAATTTGTATGGGCAGATAGAATGGAATTGAAAACGATCTTTAACAGTCATGAACCAGAATTGATTACATGTATGAATTAATATTAAACTCATCAGTTTTTGCTGAAGTCGTCCCAGCTCTACTTTACCTAGGAGTTTAGTTCAGTTTAGTTTTTAGTATAGTTTGGTTTTTAATTTAGTTTAGTTTTTAGTTTTGTTTACTTTTTAGTTTAGTTTTTAGTTTTGCTTAATTTTTAGTTGAGTTTAGTTTAGTTTAGTTTAGTTTTTAGTTTTTAGTTTAGTTTAGTTTTTAGTTTAGTTTAGTTTTTAGTTTTGTTTAGTTATAGCCCCGTTTTCAAACAAATAGAAGGATATTTTGGGACGGATCCCGTGATTTTTAACCGAGGTCAGATGACGAGAATGACACCTGAGCCGGAACCCTCCTCCAAACACTTCTGATTTAAGTCGCAATACTGCGGATCTTCAATGGAATAGGGTTTCAAGCCTGGAACTTTCCTGACATGAAGTAGATACCTTACCACTAGGCCATCGCGGCCCTCAAAGCACTGGTCAGACGAATATAACATAGACGCCATCTGGTGTTTTAATCTATACTGTGAATGAATTCTGATTTCGTAAAAAATAACTTTGGTTTCATGTCCTTTATTTCAGTCCAAAAGACCCTGCTATACCATCATTCATTTGATTTTCCAAATCGCTTTGTGCTTTCAATATTTTTTTTATTTATAGAATTGAGTTCAAAACTTTGACTCAAACTGACAGTGCGTTTGTTTACATCTTACTTTTATTCTGAAACGGAAATTGTATACCAAATAACTAATTACAAAAAACAATAAAATGAAAGGGAATTATAAATACGCAGTCAAATTCTGTTCCATTTCGAGTCTTGACACAATCTTTCCGTTACGGAAACGACTTGAAATCTGATCAACTTGCTGTAAACAGCAACAAAAACTGAAACCGATCGATAAAGAAGTAAAAAGGAATGTTACAGTTAGTGGTTTCTTTCTTGTGTCCCATAAAATAGGTTAAGGGGCTTTTAAATTCAGTTCATTTCCTCCTTTTCGACCTCCTTTCTGAATAGCGGAAGAACTTATAAGAA
>BGPR01001527.1:114458-140105 GCA_013235015.1 Araneus ventricosus
TAAAGCTTGTTTAGAGAAGGAAAAAATGACTGAAAATTATGAAGCGTGAAATGAAGGCATGCCTGATTAATTGCAGAAAAAAGTTATCGTGTGTTTCTCATAAATACAAGCAAAGTTAGGAATATGCCGTTTAATAAATTTCAAACTAAGCTGCTCTTCTGGGAAAGTTACAATTCTTGTGATTATTATTTAGATTCTAGCAATATTTTCTTGTAAGGAAGTGGAAGCCGTAGCTTAGAAAGCAACATCACCTATCTCAATTTTCCGAGTTTTACAAGTGGAAGAAAGAACTTGCAGCCTATGACGAATATTTCTGATTTATTCTTGCCTGGTATGAACATGGGACCACACGTTCATACAAGATGTGAAAGTAAAATCAGAAATATTCGTTACTGGTTGCCAAAAAAAAACAACTCTTTATAACTGAATATAACTGTTTTCACTAATCTCTTATATTAATTAGTTCTATTAATCGAGGATGTAAGTTCAAATTCTCAGAAGAGATTAAATTAGAGATTTTGAAATATTCAATTTAAGAATTGCAATGTCAAATAAATTTGCTTATTTACTTTTAAAGATTTAAAATATTGAACAAACTTAAAGTTTATAATACACAGTAGAAAAAAGTTTGAGAACAAAAGTTTCAAAAATGGACTATTTTTGAGCATGTAGTAAACCCACATTGCTGTTTGATGTATCCAATTTTTGAACTGAAATGCCGCGATGCACTTTAGTTATTGCCGATAAAAACTCGAGAGTGACTTTCAAAATTCATGAATTGGAATCGAACGCATGTTTTTGGTCCTCGTCACGATAACCTCCTTCCACGAACTATAAATGCCACCTCCACACAATTGAACAAAATCCAAGTAAATGGCTAGGACAGAGCAAAACGGAATATATGTCAGGATCATTGCCATATGTTTTTTCGCCGTCTTAGAATGTGAAAGACATTAGTTATGAAGAAACAAAATGCCCTACTCATCCACAAATATATTTAAAGATATTTGTCAGTTAATCTTGTACATAAGAACCTGAACCAAGTATTAAGTTATAAATAGCACTTGTGATATATATATATCAAAACCAACATATAAACACAAAATAAAAACTCAAAAACAGTAAAAAAGGACAAAAATGGCTAAATAGACAAAAACCAGAAAAAACAAAAAAAAATGAAAAATATCATAGCGAGCCGCTCGTCAGGAAGAGAAGCTCGCTCATGATATTAATTTGTGCTTTTTTCTGCTGACGACAAACGAAATCCGTTAAAAATTGCCGTCATCCCCTCTAAAAGCACAAAACAAACGAAAATGGAAGATTTCTTGAATACAAAACAAGTATAAAGCATTAAGCAATAAGCATAAAGCATACAAGGAGCGCTGAAAGCTGCTGCAACAAGCATGCTTTAGAAATTAAGAAAAACAACAATAGAAAAAACCAAAAAAAAATTATACAAAATGAGAAAGCAATTTCTGCATTCGCGCTAAAGCTGCGTCAACAGAAAAGCATTATATCAAAACCAACATATAAACACAAAATAAAAACACAAAATAAAAACTCAAAAACAGTATATATATATATATATATATATATATAATGAAATGTTTTTTCTGTTGTAGTCGTTAAATAAAAACAGGCGGAGTTTTTAACTAATTTTCTTTTATTATGGGAGAGTGACGGAATGTACGTACATCTTGGTTCAAGTTTTCAAGTCAAAAGAGAACAGAAAATCCCTGCATTTTCTCAGGTAGGGATTTAACATATAGACACGTGATCAAAGTGAAGGGAATAATAGCTATTTTTAGTAAATTACGTAAGTGTCTTAGGGGAAAAGTCTAGCGCCAAGCAGACGCTGTCAGGATTTTCTGTGGGCACGTGAAAGCTATTAAAATATTCTTTTAGTAATAAATATGCCAAAACGAGAGATTTAATATACCTCCAGCGCGGGAAATAAAACGAAACTGGAGTTTAAGAAAAGTGATTTTGGAATACGTTAAGACTTTAAAATATATAATATTAGAAATTAAAATAAAATTAAGTGAGATTATTATATATATCTATAGTTAAATATTTTCCAAACTATCAAAACTCAAGTAACATTTTCAATATAAACACTTATTAAACTAATAATTAAAATTAAAAATAAAATAATGTTACTTTATTAATAATCATACAATGAAATACCAAAATATAAATTATAAACTAATGTATTAATACTAGTTAGATTATTATTACTACTATGAGAAAGACAACCTAGAATTGGAATTCCAGCAATCAAATGCTTATCAGCCTTGGGAACTAATATGTCGCATTAATCCGAATTTAAGGCGCCAACCCAATAAGTTTGGGAGTAAATCTCTAAAATATTTCAAGATAAGAAACGAGAAAATATAACTAAATGCTTACAATTCATAGTCTTAGCTATTGTAATGACATGAGCTTCATACGAAATAGAGTTCCACATTTAAAGCAAAAATATTATTACTAAATTAGGTTATAAATACTACACTAAACATCAATAATATATCACACTATTAATTTAAATTAAACTCATTATAATAATATATATTAATATGAAAATATACTTAAAATTAAATGATGTAATCTTATTCTAAATATAGTGGCGCCATCTACCTATGTACTGAAATAATAAAATCTTTGTGAATTCCATAAATATGATCACTTCAAAATAAATAAATCTAAAAGACTATGAATTTACAGGTGTTAAAATTTTTTTATTAATATAAGCAAACATGAAATTGATAGGAAATACATATCTCAAAGCATTTTCAATAAATGCATCAATATATGACAGTGTTTTTTTCTGTCTGTGATTAAAATAGTGCTTCTATGAATATAATTCAGGACGATGTTTCTATAAATTTGAATACTTATATTGCTGTTCCAAAAAGGTAGCCTATTTATATTAAACTGAAAAGTGTTTCTTTTATCATAAATCTCAGTGCTTAATATATATATATATATACAAGAAACAATCAAATCAGTAGTAAAAACAAAAATAAACAATCATAAACAACAAAACGTAAAAAAGCATTGCAATAAACTGATCGAAATAAAATACCGATAGTTTCAATATGGATACAAATTATATGAGAATAAACAAAAGGGTAGAATAATATAAAAAATATGAAAAACAAACGGAACGGCTCTCCATTGAAATTTGATTTTTGATATATATTTAATAAAAATTATTTTTAAAACACAATTTTGTTAGTACACTGAATTGTAAATTTCATTTAGTTTAATTGTTTTCTGCTTTTTAGTCTTTAATTTATAAATCGCTATTATATATATTATGAAATCTTGAAATCAATTTATCTCAAATTCAATACGAGGTGGCGCTCTTTGTATGAAAAAAAACAGTAAAATTAATTGATTGATTTATAAGTAAGTTCCAAAAATTTAAAAATTACGCAATGTCATCGAGAACATACAAGCTTACAAGATTTGATAATTCTAGATGATGAGGAAGTAAGTGAAATATAATTTAAGCAATTCAATCTTTACAATAAAAGAAGTCAAGTTAAAAGAAAATGCATATAAGTGACCAGAAAATGGAATTTGTATTTCAGTTTTATATTAAAAAGGTCTTCTTTTATGTGAATAAAACTGTATTAAAATGTGTGTTGTTAAAAAATGAATAGTCTCTGGTTAAAAATAGGTCACCTGATTTTTTCTCAAAACTACGCTTTTCCACTTTCTTCTCGTTTTTGAAGTGCTCTATGCATCTTAGTTTTTGAAGATATTGTGCACAACTTAATATATGCATTCTTGATATACCTTGAAATATATTTGTGCCTGCATTTCAATTATGAAAAACCAAATTATTGACGAAGCGTATTTCATTACCCATGTTGAAATATACTTCCTGATAACTAGCTTTCAAATGAAGTAAGAAAATTAAACACTCATTTTGCGCAAAAAGTATTTTTTAGTTAAAACATTAATTAATGAAATGGAACATTTAAAAATTAGTTTGCAGATATTATTTAAATTCTTTTCAAATTATACTTTCAATTAAAAAAAAGTAATATATCAAAGTATATCTACTTGAAATTTAAAAATCTAAATCAACATTTTATAAAAGGCTTTAAAATAGATCTCCGTCAAATGGAAAATTTAAAATTTAAATGTTAGTAAACTTTTCAATCGTTATTTGTAATTTAATTGTGTAAAATACGTTAATCATTTTGAAACAAATAATCACAATTTTTTGAGCTTCTGTATTTCATCCTTCGCGTTATTTTCTGATTAATTGTGCAAAATACATTCAGGACGTTTAATAAAATAATCACAAATTTGTTCTTTTGTCTTTCACTCAATAATATTTACAAAGCTTAGTTAAAATGGCCTATGAATTTTATATTACAAAGTATGATTCCTTTTAATATACAATGATTTTTCAGCAATGTTGGTTATTTCTGAACACAGTATGGACGCAATGCAGGCGAAAATACAAGTTAACGATTCCAAACATTAAAAGAGATGAAAACCATTAACACGAGACAAAGACAGAGCTTCCTTAAATGCGTCTTCAACAAACAATCTTGCATGGAGCGGAAATTGATTGAACTGACGTTGAATTGCGCCCGAGAGATAAGTTTTACGACTTTGAGAGAATTATCTCTGGCGTTAATGATGTGAGATTATTTGGACTAGGATGTCACACACTCTTCGATATTGGGTATTGAGAAGGCAACAATTAATAAGTGGAATCTTGTGGGAAAAGATGGTTCTCCACCTCCTTTATGTTGGTACTAATAGAATGGAAAAACGGTAGTTGAACGTAAAATGCAGTTGTGTCGGGCTTCAAATGGCTATAACACACCGACAATTACTCTTAATCAGAAGGCATCGTGGTGGGACACAAGAAGTCATTACAGCGTTAACGAATTCTTTTATTAAAATGCTTTAAAGACTGTAAATTAGATTTAACTCTTAAAAATAGGTTAAAACAAGATTAAACATAGATGCAGTAAATACAAAGTGATGAAGTAGACACAGAAATTGCAACTGCATGAACACAGCTCCAACGTAACTGGAATACATGCACAAGCCAGACTCAACGAGACTGCTTCAAAGTTCGTTCTGCTCAGTTATATAATGCTGCCAGAGACCAGTTCCGCAGTTACGGGTGCAGACGTCAGGAGTCGCCACAGTTGCTTTTAAAGAAGTTACTCTAATTGTTTGGTGATTATTATCTATTAAAGGGTATGATGTTTAGTTAATATTGTCGCGTAGATTTATCGTGGTAAATGCGAGAGGATAGAAATAATCACACGATAGAGTAAGATCTCAACTCGAGCTTTATTGAACAACCAAGTACCATTTACAGAAACTTGTATACAGGCATGGAACATTCTAGACTGGAATGTTCTGGAAATAAATCAAAGATCAATTTACATATTATTAATCTGAATATTCTAGAAAAGACGAGAAATGTGAAGTAAAGTAAGAAACAAAACATAATTATATGAAATATTTGACTTCTCCTGGGCTTGAACTCACGTCCCATGGTTCCACAGACGTGAAAGCTACCACTAATCCATGGGGGTTTGTCTACTCTTGCTTACAATATTTTCAGTGAATCATGTTATCATGGTTAGTTTTTCAACGTGTTTTAAAGTGGCATTTTTCCTTAGAATCCAGATTCGAGATATCCTTGAAAAATGAATATCATTATTTATAGCTTGTTAATGAAAACATGGGATATATCAAGGATTCTTTACTTCTCAAATGGATATGCCATACTTAAATTGGAATATTCCTGTGAACAATGTGATTCAAACGCTTGATACGCTTAAGATATTTTGTGAGGTTCTTTGAAAACACATATCGCCTTGGCCATTTTTCAACAAGGTTGATCACTTCCGAAAACAACACAAACAAACAACAGGGCGAGATACAAGCTAACGATTCCAATTATTCAAAGAGATTAAAGCTATAATCTTTTTCATTAACAAACGAATGGAAAAGATTGAGTTTCCTTAAATGCTTCTTCTCGCACTGAGCGGAAATTGATTGAGCTGACGTTGAGTTGCGCCCGAGAGATAAATTTTACGACTTTGGGAGAATTATCTCTTGCGTTAATGATATCATATTATTTGCACTAGGATGTTTCCTGCTCAACTGCGTTGATAAATAAAGAAATGGAAGAAATGAAAAGTAGTTTAGTAGGAGAAGTTTGTAGGAAAAGATGGTCCTCCAACAGCTTAATGTTAATACTACTGGCAACGAAAATAGTAATACGATGTATGCTTTAATTATATTCTTACAATGAAACTGATTTAACTCTTTGAAGATTGCTTCGTAGAACAACTTCGAAGCTCAGGATGCGAAGTTTATTGAATACTTTTTGAACAGTGTTCCAAGATCATAATCTGCCAATAACTTTGAAGGTGTCATTTTTTAAAAAAATCTCTTGAGAAACGATTTTTTTTAAACCATAAGGAATAACAAATTGTTTACAAAAATAATGAAATACTCAATAAACTGTGGAAGCAACGGGAAAGATAGGGAAAGATATAAACCTAAATCGAAATTCCGTAAATATGTGCTTAAATAATATGTAATAATTGGTCACATCTATAAGGGCAAATGGAGGGTAATGAGTAATGGAGTAAAAGACTAGGGGAAAATAATTTCAGAGGCAGAGATACAGGAATTAAACATGATACGTTAGCTTTGAATTAGAAGAATGAAACTTGCAATGTCAACTTTTTCCTTGGGCGAAGAAATAACATACTAGGACACAAACAGGCGGAATACTAGTCAGTTTATTCCGTTCAAAATAGAATACAATTCTACAGTTTTGATGTGACGAACATATACAAATTATCGTCAGTCTGTTTCTTCTGTTTTTGAATTTTCATGTTCTCAGCTAGCCAGATCATTAGACATTTTGGAAGATTTCTTTTCGAAAGATTGAATGGAAGATTTAATGAGGATTTACACTGTTGATCATAAGACCAAATCTCATTTATCTAACCAGACGCATATTTAAACCAATGCATTCTCATGCATGCAATTATACAGACCGAGAGACGGCCAACCCGTTGTGAATTTCGTTACAAAATTTAACAAACATCTACAATTCTGATGATAAAGCAATTTACTAACCTTTAGTGACGTAGACCTTTGCGCTTCTAAGTTATCCTTTTCACATACACATGATCTAACATACAGACTTCCCATAGACAGATTTCGCTTTAAATTTGATATAAATCTAGAATTTTGATTTAAAAATACAACATTTCACCCATACAGCTTACTGCGGTTTTGGGTAATCGTGCTCACAAAGAGGCCGATAATAGGCATAATTTCAAAAACGTTGCTTTTCAGACTGAGAGGGGACTAAGACATTGAGATTTATCAGAATCTGGAGGTCAAATCTTTTCACGATTGCAATGATTGCAACAAAACCTCGTGTACGCGATAGTACAAAGTTTTAAGCTCTCTGTCAAGTCCTCTAGAAAGTCCTCTTGATTGATTTATAAACAAAATATTTCAATATTTAATGCAACTCTTAAAAGTTTAAAATCTCCTCTAATATTTTTACTCAACATTTTTTATCCTAAATTTGTAAATGTTGTAAGAAGTCCACATCATACATTTTTTTCACATTATAATATGGAAAGCATTGTTATGATTTTAAAAAAACATATTTTGCTTTTATTTCATAGTGTAATAAAGACAAATTCGTGTTAAACAAAACATGAATTTATATCATAAATTTCTTGTTTGTAACTTAAGAAAGGAAGACGTAAGTCTAACAGCTTATACTCTCTATTAAATAACTTACTCTTGAAGCGAATGTAAAGAATTTAATTTTTATCTCCAGGCAAAAATATATTATATACACAGTGTGGAGAAGTACTATTCCAGTTAGAATTTTTTTTCACTTTTATCAGCTGCCAAAAAAATGGCTCTTTTTTAATCTTGTTTCTGAAAGATCTTCAGTCACCTCCTCCGGATATGTTTAAACGCATTAAAAAGTAATCACTGGGTTAGGCCATTGAATAGGAACTCATTAAAAAACCTTAGCGCATTATTGGATGGAAAAAGACCAGTAATTCTCTTCAAAATTCCACTTTAAATTTCCGATAGAAAACTTAGACAAGAAGAGATCAAGTCATTAAAAGAACTCTACAACTTAACATCTTTAAAGTTTATGCATTTTGCTCTTGTTGTGTAAATTTTAGGTTCGATATTTCTGAAAAATAATAGCGCTTTATCCTTTTTATACGACTTTATTCAGAAATGTTTTGTGGAATATTTCTATGTTGTCCTTTCTTATCCTTTGTTATCTAGAAAAATAAGTAATATCGCAATATTTCTCTATAAGATTATATACACGGAAACTAAATATTATTTATTTTTAAGCGATGCTCTTGTTTAAGGTATGTGACTACCCCAAAATCCTCGTTTTGGTGAAAATTTTCGAATTTTTTTTTTATGTGTTCATTTTATAGCCCATACATTTAGGATTCCAAAACTGCTTCAGTTTTGTTTTTACGATAATTAGAAGCGAAGTTATAGTATAATTAATAAACCGGAAATGGGTTTCTTGATACCGGAAGTGGTCGTTTAAAGAGACGTGAAAATGTAAACAATTAGTTTGAACGACTATTTTGTGACTTTTAAGCAATATAAATGCCCAAATCTTTTTTAAAATATAGATCAACGTTTCCTTTATTTATTTTTTATTAATTTTATTTGCATCTGGCAGCTGTGTTTGTATTCAAGTTTGTGTTACTGAACGGCAATACTATTATCGTTTGCAGTTTGTTTACACTGTTATTGTAAAAGCGTTATTCTTGTTTACTGGCTATTTCTCGATATTTTTAGTGTCAACTCTTTTATTTATCTTATTTTAAGTTTAATTTATTTATTAATCACTTCAAAATGCCAAAAGCTAGGTCTAAGAAGTTTAAAAAGCGTAGCTTTCATGGAAACAGGCACAGAAATTCTGTCCCCAAGAATAATGTGTCTACTGCAAGTGCAACAAAATTGAACACTTTGGAAAGTTCTGATGGGCTGGAATATGACTTTCAGGAGTTAAAAGGAAACAGAATAATTGATATCCAAACTTTACTTGGAGTATTTTCGATTCTTTCTTGTCCAAAATGTTTTGCAACTGGATTGAAACTGACTGAAGATTCTAAAGAAGGACTTTGCTCAAACTTTGCTATAGTTTGCAAATGTGGATTTATGGCTGGATTTACATCAACTCCCAAAGAGAATAAAAAGTGTTCTTTAAATACTTTGTTGGTATTTGGATTGAGATTAATGGGCAGAGGATTTTCTGCTGGGATGAAATTGTTATGTACTTTAAATTTGCCATATGTTTGCAAGAAAACATTCAGAATTCATGAACTCAAACTGTTGGAAGCAGTGAAGTATAGTTGTGAAGAAAATATGAAAGCTGCATCAAAAGAAGTGCAAAATTTTAAAAAAACCACAACTTGTGGTGTTTCTGTTGATGGCACGTGGCAACGGAGAGGCCATATGTCACTAAATGGCTGCGTCTCAGTTATTTCCATCGGCACTGGGAAAATATTGGATTTGGAAGTTATGACGCAATATTGTAAAATGTGTGAAATGAACATCAAATGCGACCATGAATGTTCTAACTACAAAGGTTCATCTGGAAATATGGAATCTGTTGGAGCTTTCAGAATTTTTGAAAGATCCGTAATGAAACGAGAATTACAATACACTGAATACTACGGAGATGGTGATTCCAAGGCCTTTTTGAAAGTGAAGGATATCTATGGGGAGGACACAGTTACAAAGCTCGAATGTATGGGACATGTACAAAAAAGAGTAGGCTCACGGCTTAGGAAATTTAAAAAAAAAACCAAAGGACTCGGTGGAAAAGGTAAATTAACCGATAAATTTATCGACAAACTTCAAAATTATTACGGCATTGCTATCCGCAGCAATGCTGGAAGTATCGAAAAGATGCAGTCTGCAGTAATAGCTGCTTCTTTCACTGCTGTTCTAGCAATCGAAACCTCATGCATGGGCAGTGTCCAGATGGGAAAGACAGTTGGTGTCGATATAAGCGAGCTTTATCCGACAAAAGACAATATTTGGAAAAAATCACCAGGTCTCCCTAATTCTGTCATGAAAGTGATAAAAGTAACTTATCTAGAACTGTGTGACAAAAACTTGCTAAAAAAATGCCTGCATGGTATGACACAGAACAATAATGAAAGTTTCAACAACGTCTTGTGGACTATTTTACCGAAAGAAACATTTGTTCAGCAGAAAACTTTGTTTTTAGGTTCATATATTGCAGTTTTATTGTTTAATTCAGGATATTTAGGACTGTTACCTATTTTCAATTACTTAAAAATACCAATTGTTCCACTGACACTAAAAAAATATATGGGAATCGACAAAGAGAGAGTTATGAAATCGAAACGTCAATCGTTACCTTCCACAAAACTCTCCAGAAAAAAGCAAAAAGCTAAAAAAAAAATCAAAATTAGTTAAAAATGAAGTTAAAGAGGGTTTGACATATAAATATGGTGAATTTTAAGAATGCAAAGTGGGTAGAAAATGTTTTGTGCTGTATTAAAATCTTTAAATGTGTTTTCTGAGAAACTGTGTTTTTCAGTATTTGACTTTACGTTAAACATCACAACAAATATTCTTTTTAAGATATTGAATTGAAATTTTGAGAAAATGTTTTAATCAGTTCTATCTGTGTTATCAACTAGAATCTAGCCCCTATCTACATATTTATTTATTTTATTGCCTTTTTTGTAAAACGAAACGTTAGTTTTTTTTTTAATGAGTTTTGGCACAAAATTTGGAATATATCAAAAACTTTTAGAAATTTTGCAAATCTTTTAGTTCATAACACAGATAAAGATGTTATTAATGTACTGTATAAATATTATTGAAATATATTTATAGGAATTTTTAGTAGAAGGTTTGCCGTAACTGTAATTTTTTACTAAAATTTTACTAAAAATTGTCAATATTTCCAAAGTCAAAAATAATTTCATAGAAATTACATTTAAATTCATAGTTTTATGTTCCATTTTAATTAAAAACATATTTCTTTAATTGAAAATTCAAATATTTAAAAAAAAGTGCTCCGAAGGTAGTCACATACCTTAAAAAAATTGGTCAGCTTTGGAATTGTGTTGTAAGTAAGCATATATTGTCGAAATATTGCAGCATTTCGGAGGATAAAAATGAAACTTAAAAGCATTTAATTTGAAACTATTTTATTGGAAATGAGACAATATTTTTCTTATTTATAATTTCGATACGTATTATCTGAAAACGTGCTTATATTCCTTATAAAATTATTATGAGGCAATCAGTTTCTAAAATAATGGTATTTTGTTTAATTTAACAATCTGTTATCTTTGCTTATGAAATCATTAAGTCAAACTGAATTGAAAATGAATCTTTAGAAGTAAAATTTCAGGCTCTTCTCTTATTTTCTTTCATTTTATGCAAGTGTAATGGCGAGAAGACAATATCAACATCTACGATTATGAGTTGCTGTTAAAATTTTCATATAAGTAGCGTTGTTTTGATAAATGTTTCAAAGGAGCTTCAGAATTGGAAAATGTCTATATGAATAAGAAATGGTTAATTAAATTTTCAAAATTGACTTAGTACAAAATATATTTAGAAAGAATTAAGAGGAAATGATCTTCGCTGGCTTTTTAACCCTCAGTGGGAGGCGCTGGCGTACAGAGTACGCCGGTAATTTATTTCTTGCCGATAATTTATGATTGTTTCCCTCCTTCCTTCTAACCTAATAGCAGCATCCCTCGAGTGTAATGCGCCTACAAAAATGAAAAAAGTAAAAAAATAATTACAGCAAATCGTATGTGACAAATGATAAATGAAATAATTTTGTTCTGGCTGTGCATCAAGGTATAATCTCGGCATCATAAAAGTAGTGTCTTGGATTCGAGACCCCAACTCATGAAAAACCCGCTGTATCTACATGACTGATGCCAATTAAAGGATCAAATGTCCTATGGCTGGTGTGGCATTGGAGTTTTGAGGCATGAAATATGGGAATTTTCGAAATCACGAAATCCACCCAAAATCAGCCGTCCTGTATATTCAAAACAAATCGTTAATCACCATTAACATTCATAAGTATCATATCGTAAATTAACCAAAAACGTATCTTCAACACCATTATCAATCATGGATTGGCCGCGGTGGCATAGTGGTAAGGTGTTGGCCTCGGATACGGAGGGCTCCAGGTTTGAAACTCGATTCCACAGAAGATCCGTTGTGTACTGGGCCTGTTGCACTTTGAAACATACCCAGGGGCCACCCTTCCTCCCGCCGGTATGGTGCGAAAGTTTGGTAAGGGGGTGTGCCAGCTCAGGTGTCGTCCCTTTCATCTGACAGCGGCTCAAACTGACGAGGTTCGTCCAAAAATTGTCCTTGTTTTGCTTCAAAACGGTCCGTTAATATAACTAAACTAAACAACTATGGGTTATGGAAAAAAATGAAATTAATTTTTAAAATAATAAAATTTTTTCAAAGAAAATAAGAAAGTATAAAAAATGTGTGCAATAAATAATAAATAGCAAATGCATACGGATAATCATTTATAGTTATCAATACAACATGACAAATTAATTCAAACAAATTCACAAATTAATTCAACGAATTTACTTTAGGACCTTAGTTTCGAACTATGAAATAAAAAATCCTGATGAAAATAGCCTATATTTTGAATGTGAATCTTCATAAACTTCTCATGATTCACTTTAACAGTTCGGTCGGAAGTATTATATTTATTTATCAAGCTAATTTGTAATATATTGGGTGTTTAAGAAGCCTTCAAAATATTTTTAAAGTCTGTTCATAAAGAATTTTAATTGACTGCAAACAGGAAATATGAAACATGGAATCTATACATTCAGCTACAGAATTCAAAACGGCAGAATCAATTCATATTTATGGACAATTTTTAAATTTCACTTCCTCTGATAAACATACTAATTAGATACGTCTGTTAAAAGGCTTATTCAGTTTTTACTGGCATTTTAATTTTGAAGTATGTTTTCTAAAAGAAAATCAAAACTAAATTTATACATGTGCATATAAGATTGTAAAAAGAATTAAAGAAAGTTTTTTGGGAAATAACATCTGTACTGACTGCAAATGTGATACATTAGACATGTCTACTTTGATACATTTTATTTTAGAATGTTTACGCTTAAATGAGTGAGATAGTTTTAACATATATATATATATATATGTTACTGTGAAAGACCGAAATTGGAGAATGTCGACTATCACCGGTGAAAGTCGACACATGCCACAAACATTCACCGGAAATTATCAACATTCACCTACCGGAGAAACTGACATTCACCGGAGAATATCGACATTTGCCAGATATCAGTCTTTCACAGTAGCACATATACAATAATAAACAAATACAGAAATCAAGAGAAAAGACATTTTAAAACAAAAAGAGAAATAACCAATCAAGAAATTTATAATTTAATCGAAGAAAGACTAATTCAAATGAATTAAACATTAGGATAGTTAACATAAATTCTAAAACAAATTTAAATATGGAAAAACTTCACTAACAAGGTGAATGCGCCAAAGCAGCAGTACATTCGAAAAGTGAGAAATTAGCAGGGAAATCCCGAACGACCGTATGCTTTCATTCAGGATTTCCCTGCTGATGACGCGTCCCGGACGTTAGCGTTATGTTCTGTTTTGTTATTTCCTTTTTTTCCTTTTCTGAAATGGTTTTAAGGTTTTCTTTTGTATGTATATATATATATATATATATATATACAAAATATGTATATATATATATATATATATACAGAGAGAGAGAGAGTATAAATCGTAAAATAAAATATTATAAAACGTAAAATGAAAAACGCAATTAAAGCACAATAACGTTTCTTCAGGGGATGAAGTTATTGTGAATTCCTAAAATATAAAATCTTTGGCATTTTCTTGCAGTCAGTTACACCGAAATGCCTAAAACACTGATTTCCATCCCTAATGTCAAACCAGAAACAGAGAGAGGGGTTTTGAAAAATTAAAGCAAAAGTACGTTGTGATAACAATAGTGAAAAGTAAGAATAAATATTTTACGTACAAAAAGGACGGATGTTGACGAGGCAGTGTTTGCGGAGATTCACGGTACAAACTGGCGTTGAAGGCGTGTGAACAGATATCGAGTTACAAGTTTCGCGCTTAACTTTGTCTGTTGCCAGGGTATGTAGTATGATTAAATGGAAGGGTGATAACGATAGAAAGCGAAGGGAAACAGTGGGAGAAATCAGTAAAATATGAAAAACCAGTGAAAAATGTCTAAAGATGCGTTTTCGAGGTAAAATATCAGTCATATCGACTTGAGTGATTCTACTGCGAATATTTTAATTCGCGTCGACATATCTCTGATAAGCAATCCTTTACTTACATCTCAAATCCATTAATCAGAGGTTCGTAAAGTGAGGGGGAATTTTATTAATGTTGAGGCTATTTCTTAAGTGCATGATTGTCTTTTTGGCAGAATTAGTGTTATAGCAAATTTTGTTTATTCTTATAAGTTGATTGATAATTGTGTTTTTGTAGATTTTATATGAGATATTAGAGTTCCAAAAAGTAAGTTTATTGACGTTAAATTTGAATTCGTTTCTCTTCTCGTGAATGTCAATTTTTAAGTCGTTTTTGTGGTCTAAGCATAAATCAAGAAAAATCGCTGGAGATTGATTGTTGCTGGTTTTAATTAGTTTGGAAATAAATCGGACGGCAGAGTGGAGGTTTGAAACGAAGAAATGAACGAAGAAGAAATGAAGGAAGAAGTTAGCTAGTAAAGATGAGAAATTTATTGCTTGTGGGATGCCTTTTATTTCGTGGAAAATACTTCCTCCGTTAAAGATAAAGTTATTGAATATGCAGTAGTTGATGAGGTCTTGCCTGAAAGTTAGTGGGATTTTAAAAATATTTTTTAGATCATAGAAATAGTTCATTAATACCTCTTGCAATTTATTTATTGGAATACTTGTGAAAAGATCTTAAAAGTCGTAGGTTTCTATTGTATCAATTTTGTAATTATTAAAGAATTCAATTACTTTCTTATTGTTTTTGATAATTCATGTAAAATTTTCTTGCTCAATATGGTTTGGGATGATATTAGGATGTTTTGAAAAAATGGTTCCAGGTTTGTTCATGTAGGTCTTATTGTCGCAGGTGATATAAATGAATTTAATTGGCTGTTCATGAAATTTTGGATTTATAACAATATATGGTAGATTATCATTTGCATTATTTATTTATTATTATTCTGATGAATTTAATTTCTTGTCTAAAATTTCGAGCTTTCGATAATTGCGAAGTTGCCGGCCGTTTTATCAATAGGGGTTATGATTAATTATTCTTGCAGAGCTTTGATATTATCCTTGATATTTGGATAGTCATATTTTCTTAATTAGGATTGTCTTTTTGTAATTGTTTTCTATGAACATTTTAAAGTTGAAGTATATTGACCATTTCCATTCGGTGAAGAATTACACTGGTATATCAAACCTTTTTGGCAAAGTTTTAGGCAAAAGTTATCCAAATCAGTAAGAAAACTTTTGAAAATGTTATTAATGGAAATCTTGAGAACAGGACGGGATTTTGTACCTTTTAACATTAGTTCCCTTAGTTCTTTATTGTCAATAATGTCTAGGTTACCGGTTAAAATGTGTTTATAGAAGGAATCTATGTATTTATTATATTCTTCTCTATTGCAAAGGCATTAAATGTTGTTTCTATTGGTCCTAACGTCTTTACAGATGTAATTGTAGTTGAAGATTCTTCTACCGATATTTGTATCATATTTAAAATATTTATTAACTTCTATATTTTTGATTGGAAAAAGATCCGTAAATTCTTTGAGTACTGCATTGAATTTAAATAGATCGTGAATTGGATTTGTAATTTTTATAGTTTTTACTGGATGTTTGTTCTGAGATTTGGCAATTCTTGCTTTATATGATCATTAATAAGAAGTTGAAAGTGCTGATTATATGCTTTGTAGTTATTCAGAATATTTTCGAGAATCTTGCAGAAATTGTTTTTAGTAGAGAAAATAAAGTTTTTCACCTGTCTATAGCTAAAGTTCTTATTAAAATCGTCTTCAATTCCTTTTAGTTCTTGATATATTAGATTATAAATATCTTCATTAGATAATTTATTTAAATCCTTTCTATTTTTTCCACTACCCTTACAACCTATTTTGTTATTGATTCTGCAAGTGATAAAAAGTTGTGATGTAGTGCAGTTTTTAATATTGATAATTGTAATTTCGAAAATATCGTTTAGTCTATATGAAGCAATAGTTTTTAGTTTTAGAATGTAGAAATTTTTCTTCTAATCTAGTTATTTTATCTGGGATAATATCAAGAATATAAAGTGAGACTTCACTAAAATCGTGTTTGTGGAAATGGTTAAATTCTATGTTAAATTTTCCTGTGTTTTTATACAGTTTAATATCGGAGCGGTGTGCATTAAACTTAAATGAAGTGAATTGCTGGTCATTTCTTTGTAACACATTTCGCAAAAGTCACATTTTAGATAGTAAATTACATTTAAACTCTTGCATCCATATTTAATATTGTTATCAGTCGAGATGAGACTTTTGTCAAAGAGGGGGCAAGTGTTACATGGAGAATCATTGCATTGTTTTACTTTACAACCGAAAGAATCACTTTCATATATATATATATATGAAAATAATATGAATTGCACTTTTAATCGGAATATCTGGAAATTAAAATTGGAAAAATCTGGATACGCAACACATTGTATTTAATAAACAGAAAATAGAAATTATATTATATTTATGAAAATATGTTTAAAAGTCAGTTTTTTTAAGAATCAGGCAGGCTTGGATAGTTGACATTTTTGATCTTGTTGAAAGTTTCAGAATATGTTCTTTATGTAAAACTATTCGACCCTTGTTTTTTTATTTTTCCAAAAAAAAATTTTTTCCTACAGTTTTGGGGTTCCAAAATTGAAAATCGTCATTTTAAGAAAAACATACCATTTTACATAAGGCAATACTTTTTGTGCCAGGAGTGAACCATGGCATTAGCAATTATTTTGTGTTCTACTACTTCCACACTGACTTTTAGAGTATAAAGATTTATGGTTGACTCTTTGAACAAAGGCCAAAGGTCATTCAAAATTCTACGAAAAAAGGCTTTTTTTTCTGAAACTTTGACCGTCAAAATCTTCTTGTGCCAACAGTGAACCACAAAGGTATATATTTCAAAGAATACATACTAATGAGAAATACCGAAAAGGGGCAAGATATGTGTGGTTGACTTTTGGGGTACAGAAATATTTGACCTTGAAATTGCGAAAAACACAAAATTGCATGCTTTTACAGCTCATTCACTGCCTGTGCCAAAAATGACCAGGTATGAAATTAGCTGGAAAAGAAGCCTTAACTATAGGAAAAACAAAATCAATTCACAGATCTATGGTAACTTTTTCAATTTTTATATAATGCGGCTCTATACTTTGTGCTGAACATGTGTTTTCTGGCACTTGTTAAAAAATGTCGATTGCTTTTATTTCAACATTTATTACTATCTTATGTGAAAATATTGCATTAAAATTTCTTTAAATAGCTGAATTGCTCTCTGACCATAATGTACAATAAGAACAAATTGAAAATTGTGTACTGCAAATACTCATCGATTGATAATACCTACTTTTAATCTCCTGTAAATAATATATTATGCAATGCTATCTGTGTAACAGACGAAATTGTCTTGTCTAAAGTAAATTATTTAACAGCTAAATTATTTATCTTGCAACAAAGCATTATCAATTTTATTTACTTGTATATTTCTCATAACTTTACCAAGATCAGCAGCACCTTAGACAAAGAAGGCTTAAGTCATACTGAGAAACTTAAAGTATCCACAGGCAGATCTCCCATTGCAGCAAATGAGCCTAAAATCCTGGCAAATATTACCACAATTCTGAATGTGTTTAGAAAATAGAATATTTCTCTTACAAAAAAAACTACATATTTATAACATCTTTATGAAAGGAGAGCAATCCGGTGTAAAATCCTCACCAGAAAATACAGTGAAGGGAATGAGACAACAGATAGATCCTACTGGAAGAAAATTATTTCAACCTTTTGAGTGCATGACTTTATCACAAATCAGAAGCCTCTTCAGCAGGATGTCAGCTCTGCATAACGGTGGTACATTAAAACCACCAAGTCCAGTTCTGGATCTTGTTGATGACATTAATGAATATTTATATGGCATCACTGAACAAGTAAAGAAACTTTTAAATTATATTTTATTATTATTTATAGTATATTACATTACCATTATAAATTTTTATGGCAGGATACATTAATTTATAATTTTACATTACTTTCATTTTTAATATACATTTCTTTCCTTTCTTTACAGAAACTAGAATAACAAGAAGTGCAGAACTTGCTTACAACCCTTGAGCCGATCCGTGATGTGCAAACTCCAGTTAGGTGGATATAAACAAGAAAAGGATGACAAAGGGAAGAAGGGAAGTTTAACTATTTGTTCAACCACAACAAGAAGGATAAAAAGTATATATGATGTAAATAACGATGGTATCTCTACAGACAATTTTTAGAAAGCGATGAATCACACAAAATAACTCAACATTTAAGTCGAAGTGATTCCATTAAAAACATAAAAATCAAGCTTCAAAACATACAAAGAGAAATTCAGGAGCATTTGTATTTTACTGTGGTCTATGAACAGGATTTGTCTTACATTGGTAAAGTAAAAAAGATTGTAAGTGAAGACATATTTATGAAGTTCCTAGAAAAAGGCGCTAGTAATTTCCGCTGGCCAAAAAGAGATAAAGAAGAAAAGTGAACATTAAATTCATTTTCTATGGACCTGTAAAACTATATGGAAATGACCCATCTACTATGGACATTGATCAAATAATTACTGATTATAAATGCTACAAGAAGAATCGCTTGGCAATATGGAAATAAGGACTTATTGTCAATCGATGAGTATTTGCAGTACTCAATTTTCAATTTGTTCTCATTGTATATTATGGTCAGTTATGGTCAGAGAGCAATTCAGTTAGTTAAAGAAATTTTAATGCAATATTTTTACATAAAATAGTAATAAATATTGAAATAAAAGCAATCGACATTTTTTAACAAGTGCCAGAAAACACATGTTCAGCACAAAGTATAGAGTCGCATTATATAAAAATTGAAAAAGCTACCATAGATCTGTGTGAATTGATTTTGTTTCTCCTATACTTAAGGCTTCTTTTCCAGCTAATTTCATACCTGGTAATTCTTGGCACAGGCAGTGAATGAGCTGTAAAAGCATGCAATTTTGTGTTTTTTCGCAATTTCAAGGTCAAATATTTCTGAACCTCAAAAGTCAACCACACATATCTCGCCCTTTTTCGGTATTTCTCATTAGTATGTATTCTTTGAAATATATACCTTTGTGGTTCACTGTTGGCACAAGAAGATTTTGACGGTCAAAGTTTCAGAAAAAAAGCCTTTTTTCGTAGAATTTTGAATGACCTTTGGCCTTTGTGCAAAGAGTCAACTATAAATCTGTATGCCCTAAAAGTCAGTGTGGAAGTAGTAGAACACAAAATAATTGCCAATGCCATGGTTCACTCCTGGCACAAAAAGTATTGCCTGATGTAAAATGGTATGTTTTTCTTAAAATGACGATCTTCAATTTTGGACCCCCAAAACTGTAGGGAATTTTTTTTTGGAAAAATAAAAATAACACGTGTCTAATAGTTTTACCTAAAGAACATATCCTGAAAATTTCAACAAAATCAAAAATGTCAACTATCCAAGACTGCCTGATTTGCCCCATTTTTAAAAAAACTGGCTCTTAATTTGAATAATAGAAAAACAATTGAAATGATTTTTATACAACTTGTTACAATGCAAGCTCGAAAGCAATAGAATTAAGCAAAGCTAAGTAATCAAACGTAAATTTAATAGTAATTCAACAGAAGCATGTCTCAAATTTCTTTACAAATAAAAAAGAAAAAAATACAGTCATGCACGAACTCTAACTATTTCAAATAAACATGATTTAATTAAAATCATGAATGAATACAGAACTATTAACTAATTTAACTTTGCAATAACTCGCATAAAATTGAAACAAATCATAATATTAAACAAAACGAAACTATTGCATTTTGTTTCAATACAAGTTAAAAGCAGCAGAAGCAATTCCAATTAAAGATTCACCCAAAATTTCAATCTATTAGCCACAAGTCAGAACTATTTAAAGCATCTTAAAAATAAAAGAAAGAAATATACGGACGTCTAAGATTTTGAAGATTACAGAATACATTTATTAGATTACGAATTTGCGTAGAAATATTTACTTATTCATCTTAACAAATACTTCCATAAAATCAGAACCAATTTATTTAATTTTTACAAACGTGCTAGAAACAATAGTAAACATATTTAACGAGTCAAACCTAGTTTGAATCTATTATCCAGAAACAAGAATTATATATAATTTCTTAAAAAAATAAAATAAAAAATGAATTCATGTCTGATTGCTCAATATTTTAAAATGCATTCAATACAATCTGAAACAGTATTGAAACGTCATCTAATTCATCTCTGCAAATTATTGTATAAAATCCAAGCAAATAACAGCAATAAATGGAATCAGTTTTATTTATTTTTCTTATATAACAAGTTGTACAGAAGTAGAAGCGAGAATCATTGAAGGTTCAAAAATAATTTGAATACATTTTCCAGGAGAAAAATCTGATAAAAGTTTCTTACGAAATAAAAGGAAGAAATCCCTTCATATCTAGAGTTTCTGATATTTCGTTAAGATCAACAATTAGTGCAGTAACTAATTCATCTTTGCAATTAGTAGGGTGAAATCCTAGCAAATGCCTGTAATAAGTAAATTCTTTTTTTCGGCAAACGTTTTGTGTAAGCTTTTAAACGAAGCGTTTCATCAGGTTAATTGAGTTCAACTCGAACAAACTTCTTTCTTAATTAGTGGTGATTACATATTTATTATCCATCTTTTATTCTAAGCAAAAGCTTTAATTAGCAGGCTCATATTTCAAAATAAATAAAAGAAAGATGAATGGCTGCATCGACTGTTTGTAAACTCTCTTTTTTTATTCCAGCAAAGACTGATGGTGCTTTATATTCTTTATTTATTGAAAACAAAGGATTATGTTATGCTTAGTTGCGTATGCTTATGTTAAATAGTATTTCCTTTCAACTGCTTCATCAATTCAATAGTTTTAATGTTGTAAAAGGTGAATTACATAATATGTTCAGCAGGAGTTTGCAGGTTGGCGGAAAAATAATTATTTAGGACTGCATAATTTGTTTCAATCCAAAAAATTTGTTATAAATGTTAAATAAATCTTTAATCATCCGTATAATGTTGAAGGAAAATTCATAAACCACATTTTTTCCGATTTACAGAATTTTGAATTCTTATAACAATTTGTCATTAATTTATAACAATGTCAAATATGTGCACATGTGTTTTATTTCATGAAATTTCAATATTCTTAGTAATATAATTGAGCGTGAAATAACATAAAATTACATAAATTTCGGTTTTTATTGAAATTTAAAATATTTCAAATTTAAACACATTATAAAATTCTGAACAAATTATATTTTCCTTCTTATGACTGAAAAGACGAAACCGTAGAAAAATAATAATTTTGTATAATTCCTGAAAATAAAAATCTGGTTTAAATCCTTGCAGAAATTTTAAAACATTTTAAGTAAATAGTTTATTGCTGGACAAGAAAAATTATATGTTTATATGAAAGGTTAAGAAAAATTATCAGTCTTCTTTAAGAAATCAAAATGAAGAAAGCATATTGTGCAATCAATGCCCTAAGAAAAATGGAAACAGTAAACTGATGTCTGATTTATTTCAAAATCATGAACACGTAATCTCCTTATAATACGTTTGTTAGATTCCCTGTAAAATACTGTGCCGTATGAAACAAAGAAATAGTACAAACATTTAAAAAAGGAAAGTGCATAATATTATTTTGTTCTTAATGATTAAGCAAACTATCTATATTAATATCAGTTTCGTCAAAAGTATAAACATTTACTTCCATAAAATAATATACTTTTCATCATCAATAATGAGCATCATTCTTTAAGAAGCTTTTAAAAAAGACATTTTCATTTTCTGAATCCCTAAAGTATTATCTTGTCTTGCATTTTGTCCTTTTTCGAAAAAAAAGTTATTATTAAATGTTATTCTATGGATTTACCTTAAACAATAAGATTTTAAATAATAATAAGATACTGTTTCAATATACAGGGTATTGGCAAATTTAGAAACCATTGTAAAAAATTAAAAAGGAAAAGCTATATTGTCACAATTCGCGTTTTTTTTTAAATTAGAGCAAAAGAAAATTTTTTTCAGAAAGGTCGCATATGATTATGGCGCTCTAAATTCGCTACAGCGAGAGACTTTACACACAATGGTACCTATCAGCTGTGTAGCTGCACGTTTTCTGGTTTCTTTTAAAATTTTCTTTAATATTCCGGAAAACTATTTAGTTTTCGAATTACAGCTGATTTAACATTAAAGAGCGTAAAGCTCCTACAAATGAATGATTTTATTTGCCTTCCAGCTTTATTAGCTTTGCAGAAATGGCTTCTAGAATGGGAGATTTTCAATAACTTACGACACTTGACCAAGGTAACGCCTCGTTATCCATCTGAAAAATATTTTTTAAATGCGCCTGACTGAAAACCCGTAATTATACATTACATATTATTTTAATAATTTTTAAAATGGGTCCCAATAATTTACGATCACCCTTCCTCAATCTCCTTCTATAACCAACTTGTATTAATAACTTATTTTCTTATTCCTTAATTGAAGTTCAGTACTTTCCCCAGTTTTGAACCTCTGGATATTAAAGAAATAAAGGGGTTTTAGGAAATGCAAGTATCTAATTTTGTAATATATTGATACTTAGAATACTGCTTAAAACCCTCTGTAATGTTTATCTTTCTACCACGGCACTGCGATGTGTGTTTATTATTAAACAATTCATTTCTTGTTAACTTTAATTGCTCAATTCTTATCCTTCACCTGAGACACAACTAGAACTCATTAGTTCCTCTGAGGTTGTGAAATGTCATTCTTTCCATGTTCTTAAGTGTAAGAGAGCGAGGGGTTATAATTAGCTGTAAAATGAGTTCAAACTTCGCGAAAATCAGACTGGAAGACTAAATTTTTTATATTAGTGTTTCAAGAAATCTTTAAAAACGTTTGAAAATGTACACATATGTTCATATTCTGTGATTTTCTATGCTACTGAGGGATATTCAGCATACTTTGGTTGTCTACTTATGCAAGATGGACGAATTTTTTTCTTCATTATTGCAAATTGAAACATGGAAAGTCACATGACTTCATCATTTAAAATTGTGAAACACTTTATATTACTCCTTATCTGCGGATAAAAAAGCGCCTAAAACCATGTATCAGATTTTGAAGACCAATTCTAATTGGTTCTAAATTAAGTAGCAATCGTAGAAATATACAATAATTTGTATTGATATATTTCTTAGATTGCTGTAGTTTGAACTACTACAGTGTGTCCCTACCTTTTCAAAGCTATATTTCCCTAATCATACGAGTATGAATATTGAATCCATAAATTCAATAATGATTTTATTAAGAATACTAAGCAATAAAAAGGAACAAAAACATGTATATTATTTTAATACTATTTAATTTTCAATCATTTAATTTTTTCTCCTTAACTTTCTCTGACATGTTGTCAAACGAAATTTTATAATGTCTAGCAAGTATTAACACATGGATAGAATAAAGGCGTGCAACCTCCATAAAAATTGTTTTTATAATATCAACATTTTATTTTTTAATTTGAGGATTAAATTAATGTACATTATTTTAGTAAAAATGTTTTTATGATATAAATAATTTAGATAATTATTTTTAATCACATTTTCTCTGAGAATAGTAATTTTTTCTATCTTCGGTTTATTAAAAAAATATCATTCTGCACAAGATGGATGTACTTTGATCCACTTGTACTGAACACAAACAATCCTGCTTTATATAGCTTAAGGAATCTAAGTACTGATCTAAAACTTCAATTAACTTCACATATGTTGTATCTATAAATAATATGTAGGCACCGAAATACATTGCAGATGTTTAGAGGGAAAATTATTCCGTCGAGTATTTATAAGTATACAAGATTAGTTATAAATTTTGCAGAAAATAATATTTTCTGGTATTCAAGAAATTATTTTTTCTTAAAGCAGTTATTAACGTTTTAGATCTTCATGTAGTTGCTTTGATTAAATTCTTCTTTCATTTTTCCTAGATAAAATTGATTTTTTGAAGAATTAGCTTGAAAAAAAAGTATCAGATGGATCATATAATTGTTTTAGTTTTTACCTAACAAATACATGAAATCCATTTTTCCGAGTCCTTACAGTTTGAATTATCAATCTTAAATACTCTTTACTTACATAATCGAAACTTTTCCATTCCCTTGCAGATTGTCCCAAAAAATCTGCATCACATTTCTACTCTCCTTTCCTCAACTTCTATTTGTATGAAAGTTTTATATTCCTATTTTCTCGTGCAGCATTCCAAGCATAATTTGACTGATTACAAAATCGTCCTTCGAAGTAACTCTGGGATAAAATATTGTAATCTGAGGAAAATAAAAGATGATATTTTATATTAAATACGAGTAAAACCAATAACATACGACTTAATTTTTCGTATTCATATTCCGGTATAAATTAGGATTTTGACTGGTTAAGAACTTCATTTGGCTTTAAGAAATAAATGAAATTTAAAATGAAGAAAACAAATTGAATAATGCAACTCTTTAATATATCTATTTTTTTGAGTTATAAGTACTTAAAACTTCTACTATAGAAATGAAATTCCTTAAGGGTGAACTACTTTCCATAACTGAATCAGAATTTCTTCATACCATGTACACCAGTCTGAAATGAAAGATACTCTTACCTCTAGCATTCTGTGACACTTCTTTCAGCATAATATAGTTCTACAGTGGGGAGAGTTTCGTCAAAACTTTGTAGAACGACTTTCTCCCCAAAGCAGTATACACAGCCCCAAGAGTGAAGTAGCAATCTGAATTTCCAAGAGTGCGGTCATCGAAGTTATGAACAGCAGAGCCAAACTTTCCAGTTAAACTTTTTTTCAGAACTTGAAGAATATCAACCCAATTTGGGAATAAGATCCATTCATTCTAGTCATCAGTCTGTAATGTGGCTCTTTGATGTCAAAGTTCATTGTCCGGCTGCTGTTAAGATTGAGGTCCCATACGGATGAATACCTTGCAACTGGCGCAAGGACATAGGGACAAAAGGACCAAAAAGGACATCGCAAGCCAGAGTTTAGAGTTCAAATGCATGTAGTGGGCCGTAAGTAGAAGAACATTCAGTGTCTCTGATGAGAACTTCTATCGGACGTCCGCCTTGTTTTGACAATGTCTGAACGGCATATATAACAGCTGGTACAATTTTTGTGCAGAGCAAATGGTAGTGTTTCA
>BGPR01001527.1:141835-179799 GCA_013235015.1 Araneus ventricosus
TCACCAGGAGCCAGTACAGCAAGTCGCAAAGGTGTTTTGTCTATGCCTTGTCCAGTGCAGATCTCCAGGTTTAAATCTAAAATGCACCAGAGTATGAAAGAAAAGTGAACAAATGGAACAAATTCTATGATTTTCATTGTTGAAGTTGGAATGTATTTCACGATGAAATATTGAAAATGAGCACACGATACATAAATTGTGTTCACAGAAGTTTAGTGCCAGACGACTATTCCATAACGAGTAAGATGCACTGAAGTTTCATTCAATCGTTTCGTCTCAAAATGCATTTTTAGTGAAAATTCCCGCTGATATGATGTAATACATTCATTGAATGGTGCAAAAATTTCGAATCGAATCATCAATTGTTTAGAAAAATGGAATAAAGAAATCGTACAATGTTTATGAATTTTACAATGGTTGAGAAAAACTATTAATTGGCTCCTAGCATTTGTTGAATTTTACTTTATTAAATGAGGCTCATAATAGAAACTTCTATTACCATCCATTAAAAGTAGGTACATTTTCTGAAAAACTTTATAATTTTTGTAAATAATACATTTTTTTATCCACAAAATTATTCCAACGCATCAAAAATTGCTTGCTCCAAGTTTAAGTTTTACTCAAAAAATTATCTTTTGAGCAGTGGCAAATAATTCTAAATATTTTTGAGCTCACCATCATTTTATTGCATGTTATATTCTACTTTCTTATTTAAAAATTGAACAAAGCAAGAATTCTAAACTTCTACAGAAATCCAACCATTTTATGGATGGTTCCGCCGTAGCGGACAAAAAGGCAACTACGAAACAAACTTCCAAACTTATCCCGAAGTGTAAATTTTCTGACCTTTTGATTAAATTGTTTGATAACGGTACTCCAAAAGTAATTAGTCTTGATATGTTCAGTTCTCCATCGAGAATAAATCCAGTCCCTAAGTAAACAAATTACACCACCGAAACTTCGTCGAAGCCTCTAGCAACCAATCCACAACCTGTTGTTTCTCATCGCTACCATTCCAGAACTGCGAACAACTGAAGGAATAAAGGCACATTTCTACTCGCTGTCAAGTAAAACACTCGCACTGAATAGCGCCATCTAGCGCAAAGCGCCAACATTACTCCTGGCCCCTCAGTCCCGGATAACAGAAAGCTTTTAAGATATTCTGCAGCTGTAGTCTTTCAGTCTTATTTTTTGCGGTTTCCTGCGGAGAAGATATTAGTTATTTTTAGATGCTCTTATACATAGAGTCCCTCTCTTAAAAGAGAACTAGAAAGATAAGATGAGACTGTGTCTTATTTTGCGGAGTTCAATAAAATTTTATTTCTTGAAATCAAGCAAGTTGTTCGAAAATTAAGTTAATAAAAACTAGCAAATGTATACTAAAAGATAACTGCTTGTTTTATTAGCATACAAAGATCTAAAATAGGTTGAATTGAGATAGCAATTTAAAATTTTTATGTCTAACTTACTCTAACAAAATGGAAGGAAATAAATAATATTGTTTCGTGAAAGAAAATTGAGAGATTTGATCAATGACATTTCAGTGGCACTCGCGCCATTAAACATCAACATATATTTTATTTAAATGGCGCCATTATGCATTGCTTTATTTTATAAAAATTTTGTTACAATTTTCAGAATACGATTTTCCTCTTTCGAATGGATTTGATTAATGTCGTTATTTTGTTAAGTAAAAACATTTAACGCAGAAGTTTTTTTTATTATTACTTCTTTATAGTTTGCAATACCAAACTTTGAAGCAGGCATGTCTTAAGATTTTAATATTTTTCTCCTTTATCTTTCTGAATTTATAAAATAAAGAAATGCTTGTTTTTTACTAATATTATGCCAACTTTAATATTTCACCTTATTTTTAAGTCTTTCATTTAACGTGATAAAGTATTTAACTGATTAATTTTTTCCTTAAAAATTTTACTAATCATAAATTTGTTTTGCGTGTAAACAGATTAAAAGATTTTGTAGTTAAAATGCAGTATATAGAATAATAAAGTTTAGAAAGTTATAACAATTATTAAAATTTGTATGAACCTTAACAAAAAAAACTTAAAACTCTTAAACAAAATGCGAGTTTGTAAAATTCAGAATAATCCTTAAAAAATCTACAGTATTAAAAAACAAACAAACAACAATGTAGAAAATGTTTTCAATTTTTATGAGTTCAATATTATTATGAGTATTCAAAATCCGAATGCACTTTTCCTTCTATGAATATCTAGAATAATCTTAGTCATTAGAATAATCTTATTTCACATAAACGATTTATTTTCAAAAAATTAGAATTTTTTTGCTGCCCTTTTATCTACCCTTGATTCTGTTTCGGCACAGCCTGGGGTGTACTGATAACCTTGCGCCAGACTATTCTGTACAAATCAATATAACTCATCTTAAAATTAAGTCGAACATCATCTAATGAACTAAAAGAAAGATATTATTTCATGCTGACGTGATAAATATCAAATGGTAAAAAAATAGTTTTAAATCTGTTACTTAATTTGCAGGAGTGGAGTTAGAGTCCACCCAACGGGCTGAAGGGTCTTCTCGACAGCAGGGGAACGACAAGGTTAGGGGTGTAATGATGACCCCCCTCAAATTTTCGACAGATATTTATTTATCTAGTAATTGAATAGCCCGTTGCGTGAACTAAGTACAAGTATTTGATCCTACGGGGAGAGGGCATAACTTTCCCGACAGGGAGGCCCTGGTTCTCCCATTGGTGCCACCACTGTTAATTTGTACAAATAGAAAGGTCGTAATGGGACATACGTCAGTTTTTATTTAGACGTTAGACTTACACAGTTAGATTAGTCATGAGAGTATGATGTCATCCACGTTGAGAAAATGAACTCTTTAATCCAGTGGCGAAATTTTTCTTGTCTCTCTTTTAAAGCCGGACCATTTTGGGAGGATACATGAATTGGACTCTCCCAACCTGGGTGGTCATTTTGCCCACGGAAATGGGCTGTGATGGGCATGGATAATTGAACCTCCTACCGCGCTTCTCTGTCAAGCGATCTCAGAACCTCACCTCCCTTCAAAAAAAGCCAACCGCCTCAGACCGGCCTTCGTCACTGTTAAAAGTAAATTTTAAGACCGCCCGGGACGCATATTTACAAACCCTACCCTGATAGAACTGAGGCAGGAAATCAGTCAATATCATTGGCTACGAGGAGCAGTGACGTCGTTTTCAGCTCTCGCGCGTAGCGTACGGCAATCGTAACAACAAGAGTCGTCCTACTTTTCTTCTCCGTTTTCCCACAGTTGAGCACAGAAAACATTCTTCCGTGGGTTGAAATATTTTTAAAAATGAAATTATTTTTTTAAAATATCGTAAAAAATAAAACATCCCACACTGTAAGAAATTATACTAATGAAAAGTATACGCGCGAGAGCAAAGAACGACGTCATCGGCTCTCGGCGAAGCGAGCCAATCATATTGTCCGATTTCCTGCCTCAGTTCTATCAGGGTAGGGTTTGTAAATATGCGCCCGGGACCGCCTCGGTGTGAGAGGATTAATCAACAATTTTCTATAACAAATGGTTTTGAAAATATCTTATTAGGAAAAATATATTTTGCTTAACCTATTAACACCCAGATTAATGTAAAGCATGGATTTCAATAAATTACTATTAAATAATGTTTAAAAGTTTAAGTTATCTGTGAAGTATAATTAAATTTTGAGGGGGTGATTATAATTTATTTTTTTATGTCGAGTTATGTTTTTTAGGTTTATTTTTTAAAATTGAGATAAAGAAATTTCAAATTGACGACATTTTTACATCAAAATCTCAATAACGGGGGGTATATGCCTATTTTGACGTTCAGCAGTACTATTGACTTCAGGGACTGTAATAAGAAACAATGGAATGCATTTGGTTCAGACACGGATGTGAAATGTAACTGCCCTATAAATAGGACGCTGGGCGTTAACGGGTTAATTTAAAAGTAATAAAAAATGATACATTTTTAATATTAAATGCTCTTCTTATTAGCAATATTTGACGCCATTTTCTTCGGTGATTTTTTTAGTTTTTTTCATTTCTCCTTTTATTTTTTAATATATTAATGATGCATTGAAAAAAGTTTTCCATTTCTGTAGAAGAACATATTTTAGATTAGTGTAGTTTGCATTCCACCACCTCTACGAAACATAAGAAAGTTGTTGTTGTTGTTTCATGTCCCCCTGGCCCAAGATTAGACCAGGTCCATGACACCATGTCGCTCCAACAACTCCACAAGTCTTTTGCCCTCCCCACTCCACAGCTGCCTCGTAGAGGCGCCAATGCAGACAATGATATGGGCAGGAGAAGCAGGACAGGAACAAGGGCAAGAAGAAAAAGTCTTTTCCCTATCGATGAATTTTAAGCTTTTAATGTGTCCACTACGCAACCTGGCCAATGCAGTCTGGGCGGATCTTGTGCCTACGGACTGTAGAGACAGACCAGGACGGTTCCCGGCATACCAGTCATGTGTGGGAGGATTTTTCCAAGCAGAATTTGCTATAGCCTTGTGAATAGAATATATTTCGGACGTGAAGAGTTCGCTAGAGGATGCAGAAGGAAGAGCACTTCACTCTTTCGCAAGCACGTCTCCCTCCTCATTGCCAAATACTCCAACATGGGATGGAATCCATTGGAAGCAAACTCTGCTTTTCTGCGAAAGTGTAGCAATTTTGGAAACAACCTCTTGACCGGTTTTTTCTCGAATTTCCGGCCAATTTTTTAAGTATTGAATTGAACTCTTGTTGTCCGTCAAAACAAAGATGTCGCTACATAAGAAAGTTAAAATGTTAAATGATTAACATATTTTCTGATGTCCGTAAAAATAAAAACTATTTTTATTTTCTCCGTTTTATTAATTCTTGTTTGTGAGAAATCAGCATAACCAGAAGAATTGAATCACACCTCCCTACCTAAGCACCTGGGTAACTGAATGACAACCGATGCAATAGCTTCGATAGTCCTAGTAGCCAATGCCCTGGCAGCGGCCCGACCTCTCCGGAAGGAGTTACGTACTGACACTGGAGAAGGGAGCCAGAGACCCCTCCCCATTATTTTACCCACTACCAGGAGCGAGAACCAGCTTACTTATACGGCGATATCTCATATCCACATATTTGTGGTGCCCCCAGGTGGGAGCAGAGAAAGAAATCAGCATTAACCACATTTAAATAATAATAAGAAATTTTTAGAACTCCCTGACAACCAAAATGGTCTGAAATTCACTGTGTGCTCAGAATTTTCTTCAATTATACAGATTTCCTCAATTCTGAAAAACTAGAGAATTGTTAGATTAAATTTATGCAGAATAAAACTACATATAAACTGCCTGTAAACTTGCTCGACATAGAGTTTTGATTTTGTTAGAAAATTTTGTCTGAACCTAAAACTTCTCGAGCTTAAATATTTTCAGATTAACTCAAACAGAAGTTTGTTTACACGGGATTCCTTCGGGTTTTGTTGCTATATAAGAGAATAAATTATTCAGATTGAGATCTTTCCAGTCCAAGTATTCATTTCATTCAAATTTTATCAACTCACTGCTTTATTATCAATTTAGGAGGCTGAAAGTTTTCAAAAGGAAGGATAGAGTTGAATGTAGTTAATTCGCCTGGTATTTGTAATGAAAATAATTAAACCACGAGCTTTTATTAGTGAACAGATAAAACATTTTTTTAATTTCTTCTTCCTTTATAAGGCTTAAATATTATACCCCTGATACTACATCATATCTTTCATGCATTACATTCGAAAATGTATTCATGAATCAAAACAATTTAGCACGCATTAGTTTTTAAACACATCTTTTGACCCTTAAATGTGAGAAGAAAATTTAAGAACAATTCATATTCAAATTTGGTTTTATTTAAAATTCATATTCAGGTCAAAAGAATCACAAACGAATGAAAAGTGTTTATAAATAATTTTACAGCACATTCGTTTTCTTCGTCATCTATTTCATCGGGCTTTTTTTTCCATCTAATTGTGTTGCTTATTCTATTTTAGCATTTTTAAGATAATTTTGAAACTATCTTTTTAATTGCTATAGTTTATTATTAAGACGTTTCCCCTTCAGAATTTCGCATTAATTGCCAAAACTAGTACATTTATTCACTAAATTTAATAACACATTTCTATTCTTGATAATGACTTACTGCACGAAATTCATTCATGAACCTACAAATTAAGTAAAAATGTTCCATACTTATTCAAATTCAAAGACAACAATAAGAAAAATGATAGTGTCAAGCTTTATTTTATTAATCTATTAATATTTTAATTTATTCGTGTCCAAAGAAATATCACAATATATCAAATTTTATTTCATTCATAGAAATATTTTATTCCTTTCCATTATGACAAAAATTGAAAAAGCAGTATAAAATTATTCTCGTTTCCTTTTTTCGTATCTTATGATGAATTCTCACCATCGTATAAGACGAAAACTACGTATTAATATACAAAAACCCATTTGTATATTGCCTCAAGTTTATTAAATTTATGTTTCAAGATAAATATTCTTTATTTTTCTGCACTCGAATTTTATATAAATGTGTTAAGCCATATTTCGACAACAATTTTAAGCGAAGACATTTGTACTTCTATCGTGTAATTATTTTTTTAAGCATTGTTATTTCTGAGCATACCTTATTAGAAACCACAAACCTACCCTAAATTTATGTGATTAGCAGATACATACTATTATTTTCAAATCATTTGTAAGATATTTAATTTTAAAGCTGTTGGTTTTCATATATTTCGAAGCAAATTCTGAAAAATGTACATTAATTCAAAGACATCATAAACAAATATATGGTTTATTTGTTGAAAGCCTTAGCATTCATTTTAAGGCATTAATTTATTAATGAGACATTGATGTTAAGGTATTAGTTAATTTAAACTAATACTCCACAAAGGTTTTTGACATATTTATAAAACAAAGGCTTAATTTTAAATTTTAATATTTTTGAATGTTAGATAAATATGTTCCCTCTTCACTTATAAAATAAAATCACTGTATAAAATTAATCATCATGTCAAGTTGTATTTTAGTAAGTTGGCAACATTACAATATGTACTTCCCGACAGAAGCAAAATATTCTCAATATCCATACTTTATATCTTATATACTTTATATCTTATAAATGCATATGCAAAATTTCTCACATTTGTTACTTAAAATATTTCAATCAAATCAGAAGAGCCTTTTAATTAAAGAATTCTTGACGCAAAAACTTAGGTATTCCGTAGGGAACACAACTACATCGACTCTTATGAACTTTTCTAACGAAATCTTTTCTGCAGATCTCTTAATTAGGAATATCTTTCTTATTTTATTCTTCTCAACTTTTCATCGAGTTTTTTTTTCTTTTCATTACGAGTGATGGGATAGATGTACTTCCTGGATAAACTAAGTAGAATGCCATTTGACATTAAATACTTAAGATCTTAGCATTTACTCTTGAGAAATAGTCATTGGAATGTAAAAGAAAAGTAAACTTGATAATTTTGGAATTAATTTCTTAAGGAATCCGTGATTCCAAAACGGAAACATCTTTTTGCTATTTTGGCTCTTTTTTAAGATGATTAATTCATGTTCTTCAAGATTAAGTTTAAGAGTTTATTAAACTTTGAAAGAAATAATTTGTGTACTTCAAATTATCTAGACTTCGATTAAGCTGTAGCTGTCATTTTATGCTTGCTCTTTTGGTATAAAAAGACATATCCGCCTTCACTGAAATGAAAAATGATATTTTTGTTTATCTAAATTTAGAGAAATTTGCGACTTATGTTTTTCTATTTTATCCGTTGTTAGCAATGATGATCTTTTTTACATCAGATATTGTCTCTAAGTTATACCACTAGAGGATGCATATTTGTTTTTCTTCTTTTTAATTTCAATTTTTTAATAAATGGAACAGTGATAAATATTTTGATATATTCTAATAATTGGAGTACGAAGCGGAGTCCCGTTAAATGCGGCCATTCGACATTTTGTCTGTCTGTAAATTTATTTGTTACGCAGTCAGCACAAAACGCGTTATTCCTTTTTCAAATTTGGCATGAATGTTCCTTAAAGCCGTTAAAAAGGACTTTGTATAAAGATTTGGATTATTTTATGAAATACGTTTTCTAATTGTGGCCATTTTAATGGTTCCACTTCATTGATTTAACTTCATGATGGTGCCCTTTTTAATGTTCCCGTTTCAAGTAATGTTCAGTTTTTCCAACGTTCTCAGCCAAATTGCTCATGCTATAGAAATTTGAAGACTGATTTAACTGTCGAGAGCAACATTTTCTACAACTATGTTCTAGTACATTTCTGTTATAGAATATCGGCAAGCGAAGGGCAAATGTTAGAAACAAAATTATGGAAGTGTGATGCTGACCTACGAAGAGAGGATTGAGTGGAAGAGAGGATTCTTTCTTATCTTTATTTTGGCTGGTTTCCCTCTGTAAACTGATATTTTGTAATAATGTAATTGATCAGCATTATTCTGAGATGTATTTAAATCCCATTCCCGTTTTTGGATGTAGTATGTGCAATAGTTTGGTGTATTGTCGTGTAAGTTATAGTATAATTTGGGCTAATATTTTTATATTTTCTAATTCCGCCCAGCTCTCCTTGCCCTTGGACAATAGGAGGCTGTCGTTTTTCGTGCCAACGGCTGTCCCTCTTTTTTCATTTATAATTATTATTCTTCCCCCACCGTTCCGCTAAGGTCATAAGACCCTTTGGGGTAGGCTGGGCCGGTGTGGGTTCCTTTCATTTCCTAGTCTACCACACCAGGTTGCACAGTGACAACATTGGATAAACCTTCAATCGCTTAAAGGGAGTAAGAACCCTAAGTCCGTTAATCCTAACCTGTTACGTCGATGTGCCTTTTCTCTAAATATGTTAGAGATTCATGTTTGAAATTTTTTTATACAAGTAAAGTACATTTTTCTCATATTAAAATTATTTATTTTAGAAAATTCAAAAATTTATTTGTAACAATTTTTTTGTGTCAAAACAAAAAATGTTAAACTGGCCACTTCAAAGTACCTTTTCTCAAACTCTGTCATAGTAGTCTCATAATTTTTTTTTGTGGTCATGGTTTTCTAGTGATGGTTTTTGTCTATGCTAATGTCTAAAATTGATTAATTCATGGCGCATGGCCCGTCGCGCGCTTTAACAAGGAGCACTGTTAATTGCTCTATGCAGGGGACGTTCACGGATAAAAAGTTACTTGCACAGTGGTTAGATGATAAAAAAATTTTTAAAAATTCGATTATGCGAGAATATTAAATATAAAACTTGCCCTTTTGCTTGTAGAGAACAAACTGATAAGGAGAATGATCAGCTTAATATTTTTTGTAAAAATAAAAATCTTATTTATATGATACACTGCAAAGAATGCAATTTAAATTGCATTGGGCAATCTAGCACTGAGCTTAATAATAGAATTATTAATCACGGATCAGCAACTTATCGATTTATTTGATTTATGGCTTCTAATAAAATGGTTGAACGAGCTGGTATCCGAAGGTGAATAGTATTCTTTTATTTGAATAATGATGAACGAAAACTGTGATTTCGTCTAGTGTGCATCTCTGCAAACATAATCATATTACAATAAACTTTTTTCGATAAAGTTATTACAGGTAATAACAGGAATTCGCATGATAATAATATTCTAATTGAAATATATTTTAAATGTCACTTCATACTATATTAATGTGATAAAATTAGTTAAAATCTATGCAATGTCTACTAAGAATCTCATATTTCTTTCGATTTAATTTTGTATTTTGAAATTTCTTTCTAATCAAGGAAGATGTAGATTTTCAGTTTGAAACAACTCTCAATTAGGAAAGAAAATGGATAATGGATATAGATATAAGATTAAACATCTGTATCCAATTATTAATTAAAACTATTTATGCACATCTCTTATCTCGTGTAATCTAAAACTTTGTTCGCAGAAAATTCTCACACTGAATGTCAAGAATACTATGTACTTGCATAGATATGCCAGAGACTTTAATGGATGCTTTATAAATAAGAATGAAATGTACAACTCGGATATTTTGAATATTTCTAATTTTCATTTCTTAAATCACAGCACTGCAATTTTTACCTCTTACTGTAAACAGCTTATTTCGACAATTTTTTTCCGATATGTTTTTTGTCTCTAATCATATAAAATCTATTCGGAAAAAGTTTATAATTTAAAAATATTTAATCAAAACAAATGGTCATCTTAATTACTGAATTCCAAGCTCATAGAGTAAAAAAATCCATCGGGAATGCACATATATCAACTCTTATAAATTCCTTTAATGAAGTCCTTTCTGTATATCTCTTAATTAGGAGTAACTTTTTTTCGTTTTCTTTTAATCTCTTCCCTCGTTTTTCTCATTGCTAGAATTCCAAGAGAGGGGAATCTTGAGTAATTAAATAGAATGTCCTTTGACATTAAATGCTTAAGATCTTAATGTTTATTTCTGGAGTGCTTTTTTGAAATTGTAGATGAATGAATCGTCAAGATATAAGGGCAAATACATTTCAGGTATCAATGGCTCCAAATTGGAATGTTATTTTACTTTTTCTATTTACTTCATTTTTTGTTATTTAATTAATATTTAGATTTTTAGAAAAATGTTTGCTTATTTTTGAAATAATTTTCTTATTTATAATTCGCTGTGAGTGCTGTCTCATTTTAAGATTTGATGCTAACAGCCAGTTTTCTCCAGGCCAAGGTAGACCAGTGGTCATGTCTCTGATTCGGGTCAGAAGGGTTTCAGTTTCGAAACCCGATTAAACTAAAGCTAAGGCTTTTAAGTTGGCCTACTACATGTTAATATGAAGTTTGTGTGTCAAATGTCTTACCGTCGGTGTGTTGCGAAATATTGGAGAGGAAGTGCCAGCTCAGGTGTCGTTCTCGCCATCTGGTGGCGATTCAGAATTACGAGGTCCATCCCTATTAGTTTGGGATGACTTGCAAAGGTGTCAAAAGAATCAAACTATGCAGAATTAGTTAAATCTTTCTATACCCTTATCGATATCTACCCTTTGAACACTACATTCGGGAACATTTGGTCATGGTGGAAGAAAATCCTTAAAACGGAATGCATATCCTTTTTGCACAATGAAAAAAAGACAAGAGATTTGAGTTCTTGATGAATTAAGCTTTTATCTATGATATAAAAACAATTTTACCAACTTCAACAATTAGCTTCTCTAGATTATCGAAATAATACAAAAAACATGATAAAGTAGATTTTGTCGATGCACATGTCGATCAGAGAACTTCTAATAAAATGAATTTACAAACATGTTATTCAAATGTTAAAATTGCTGCAGTCTAACTGAAAATTAAATACAAGCTCTACAGAAAGATCAAAGAAACTTTCTTAAAAATTCTCTATCAAATTTTTAGAATTAAAAAAGAAACAAATAACAATAGCATTATATAATTTTTAAAATAACCTCCGTGAGCTCTAGTGATTAGGTTTAGCTAGTTAGCCTACAATTCACATCACTTGACCGATGGAAAAGGATTGAAACTTTAAATCAGTTGGTCGATGCATTCGATGAAACTCCACAACCTTTACTGGATTGAGTAATGAAAGTTTTAACGTTGTAAAGCAACAAGTCACGAGTTCTACAAATTCGACACAATTATAAATCGCTTGGATTCATCTTCTTCATAATTTTTTTCGTCTCGTACTACTTACTGCTGCTTATTGTTCAAAACGTCCATCGATTGATCGTTCATCGTTGCCGGAGTATATGAATCAAATTCCCATAATACTTCTTCTATAGCTGTTGTTACAGCATCCCCCTTTTCGAGTCATCGGTACGTCTTTAAGGACGAGATCAGAATATCATAATACCGGCGTCCCAGACCCCGCAGACGCACCACGCCTTGTTAAAGTCTCAGAAAACCAACAGAGTGCTCACACAAAAGAATTCTCCCAGTCAGGGGACGCCGGGGCCTGAGTACACCAAAAATTCCGCCGTTAAAATGGCGAGAATATACCCGGTGCAATAAAAGTGATTTAAAAATGATTAAACAGAGAACCATTAAACAAACTGAATAAAAAAATAAAGCAAATAACAATTCAGTTAATCGTTACAAAAAGTGAATAATTGATTGAGAAATTTAACAAAACTTTAAAAACATCCTTTGAAAAGTTAAGAGTTGCCACAAGACATGAAAGAAACTTTAGTGGCGAAAATATTAATTGTTTAAAAAACACTGGTAATGCCGGAGAGGATGTTATTGCTAAATTTCATTCTAACAATCCCAAATAAGACGTCGTACAGCTTCGACAAGGAGCGTTAATGGAACTAAACTAAAAGACGGTTTTCTCTTATAGGTTGTCTTGTTTGTGCTCTCTGTCAAAGAAATAAAGATTACGTATATTGCCCAAAGAAACCTCCCAAATAATTATTTTTATTTATTTACAATTGTTAAATCTATTAAATAGATATACAGGGTGTCCGAAATGTATCTTTACAAACTTACGCTTTAATAACTTCAAAACTATAGTAGATAATAACAAACGGTTTTCAACATGTGACAAGCTAGCTCATTAAGTGTTTTTTTTTGTTTTCCGGGTGACGCAGATTTGAAGAAAAATGTTGACTCCACAGGAGAAAACTCAGTGTGTAGTCTGGACAAAGAGAGATACAAAGTCCATTGCCCAAGTGCAACAGAACTTTGGGACACAGTATGGAAGGGAGCCACCATCCAGGCCAACTATTCGGGCTTGGTATACGTCATTTATGGAAACAGGTTGTCTTCGCCATAAATAGGTGACGGGTCACCCATCTGTTCCGGACGCTAACGTTGCACTTGGGTATCGAACTTTGTCTCTATGAATCAGGCTATAAATTAAACTTTCACCTGTGGCGTCCACATTTTTCTTCAAATCTGCGTCTACTTTAAAACAAAACAACTTTATGAGTTAACGTGTCACATGTTGAAAACCGTTTGTTATTATCTAGTATAGTTTTGAAGTTATTAAATACTAAAGTTGTAAAGATACATTTCGGACACCCTGTTTAATATTAATAGAAATCAATCAATACCCAGGAGACCGAATTAACCTAAGGTTTTGAATGCAGGTTGACTCTCCGGAGATAAACAATTTAGCAGATATATCGATATGGTGAAAATAGAGATAAAATTAACATTAAAATTTAAAGGAAAATTTAAATTTTAAAAATTTAAGCATTGACAATTAAAAGAACAAGAGATAAATGAATTAAAATAATTAAATCTTGTTGGACGCATCCAATTTTTGTCGGAAAATCAATTAGCGACAAAAACCCAATGCGTGACTTGGCGTTGTAATTGCGGTTGCAATACTTTTCTGATTTTCTTCTGATCATATTACTTAGCGTTTTCAGCTGGTTTTCCGATATTTGTCGCTAATTGGTTATCCCACCGCTTCAGAGTAAAATATTTCAAAAATTCCGAAAACTATAGACTTGTTCCCGGTTTTACAATGTCAATTAATTTTTTTAAGTTGAATAAAAAAAGATTGTCATTTACATTTTTTTTTAAATTTAGACGTTGGCCATTAAATTGGATGAACACAAAATTTTCTCTAAATTGAGCTGGGCATCCAAGTGAAATGGAAAATATACTTTATTTCAAAACAGAATTGATCAACGGAGTTTTATATTTTCTATATTAGATAGCATCATTTATCAAATGGTTCGCTTTTAATGCTGATAAAATATGATGCCTAATACAATATGAAATATACACTGGATTTGTCTACTCTAATTCTTAACGCCTCAATTTTATCGTCAAGCGGTATTGTGAGTGATTCCAAAGCATTTTGCTATAAGGCTTTTTGAAGTCCCACTTCAGTGAATTTACAGATATAACTTTACAGAGACATAAGGAGTCGAAAATAAAATATCAGTATATATACAAACGAAGAGACCGTTAAGACTACTAAATTATTTCTATCTTTTTAAATTGAAACATTAACTCGAAATTTCTTAAAAGTTTTTAACTATTTTTATACAATGCAATTTCATTATACAGGGCATATGAAAAACAGCAGAATATGACAGTTTTAAGATCATTCGTTGTAATAATCCAATTAACTTAAAATTTTATTACTTCAGATGCAATGGTACCAGTTAAATTCCAGTTCACGTCTTAAATTTCTCTTAGATATATTCATTGCTTAAGTGCTTGGTTCATATATCTTATTATATTGCATAAATACACTCCTGCATTCATAATATACATGCATATTCATTATTTTTCACAATAGTGGCAAAGAAGTAAAGGAAATTATGCATCATTTTATACTTGTCAAAGGCGCCTTAATTAACCTAATTGAAGAGAGGTATCCTGATGAAATAATTGTTATGTTAATTATTCCAACAAGTCACGATTCCTTAATCACCTATTTAATGAATAATAACAACTTTCTTTCTTAAGGAACAAAGAAGCATCCGATGAATGTGAGAAAAGTCTCTCTTCTAAATTAATTTTGGTGCAATTATCGGAAGTTGAAAAGCACTTAAGACCGTTAATGGGTTGCAACTATCGACACATAATTTCATTCACACATCAGCTGTTGCGCCAAGTGTTTAAGTGCATAATTAGAAAAGTAAAAGGGTTTTTATTGGGTCATAGTTTGAGAAGAATAAAAGTAAAATATCGGAATAATTTCTATTATGACAAAGGTATGAAACTATTAAAAGGTTGAAAGCAAACTAAGATTAAATATTTTTTCTAAATAATTAGTTTAACAAAGTAGAAAGAGTATTACTTCGTTCGATTCTATCTTATCATTTAGACATTATACAATGCTTTCTAATATATTAATTTTCCATCTATTAGGTTAAAAGACATGTATACGCTGATTTTTACATCATTTTAATTTTTTTCCCTTAGTTCAAAACTTTTAAATCATTATGTCATAGATACAACTGATGCGAGTTCTTTATAATACAAGACGAAAAAATCTCAAAAAAATAATTAAATAGCAATTCCAAAATTGAAATAAGAAATTGCTTTCACTTTTTCAAGGCATTCGAAGATAAGAGCTCTGTCATTTTAAAACTGCCTGTGGAGTCTCCTGTTTTTGAATAAATTCGTCAATAGGGTGATTAGGGGGGAAATTTTTTAGTCTCGTAGGGGAGTGAAATTGTAACAGTTTTGGAAGCACATTAGTGTCTGTCAGCTAAGAGAACTCAGTTCGCCAAGTTGTCTAGTTTACGGCGGTCGCTAAAGTAACTGGTTATGTTAGAGAAGATTTATTTCGAATAGGAGGAATCGGAGGGAAGTCGGGGTTTTATTTTATCTTTGGCACCAGTTTCGGCGGTAGTCTTTCATCTTCTCGGTTTTGCCCCAGTCACACATTTCTTTCCAGTTGGAGCTAAGCGCGCCAATGGAACAGATTTGAAATTTGATTTAACGTCTACCTGCCGGAAATGAATTCCTCCTACGATAACCTGTGTTTATGACGACCGCCGTCAACTTTACAACTTAGCGAGCAGAGTGCTAGTGACGAATGGAGGGTACCTCAACGAGGCCATACACAGAGGAAACAAATCTATTGATACAGTATCAGCATAACCTTTAAGGATAAGTTGAATTATATAAATCATTCCTTCTCGTCACATATCCATGATACATGCAACTCCTTATACACTACAAAAAAATCAAGACAAATACAGCGAATATTGCCATTATAAATAGTATCAGTATTGCTTGTACCAAGATCCGAAGGTTGAAAATTTAAATTTGATTTCCTTTAAAATGAAGTCAAATTGGCGAGGTTCAAACCTATGTTTGGTATGATAAAATATGTATTGGTTACAATTTATTTTACTTTTTTTCACATAGAGAAACATTTTATATTCAATGTGTCCCCCTCTATTTGAAAAATATATTATCGTTTGTTTTAGCACTTACTATTTTTTCATATTAAGTATTTGTAACTAATAATATAGTATTGTGTGTATAAAATTTTAAAACAAACCGAAACTTAAGATCTGCCTGAAAAGAGAGTAAATCGCCAATGTTTACTCATTGGGTATTATTTTATTGCAAGAAATGCCAAGATATTATCAGATGGAAGCAGTCCTGCTAGACTAAAAGACGAAGGATTTAGAAGCCGATGAGCAGATGCGAACACACCAAAGCACCAACAAACATAAAAAAGAAGTATAAGTTACGTCAACTATTGCTGAAGAAGGATGTTCCTTTGTATGCCCTGGAATGAATTGTTGGATTATTATGTCTAGTTTAGTGTATTTGCTATGTTGTCTGTGTTCGTTACGTCTCTCATGTTTTATGTGTTTGTTATTGGAATATTGTTTGTGCACTTGTCAGCTTTAGTATATTCCATTAACAATGCAGAGCAGATGATGTCATACGATCCATATATATTTTGCGATATTTAGGAAGGTTATTTGATTGTAAATGAAAGCGGAAAATTAAAATTGCTTGTCGAAAGTGTTTATTTCGCTTATTGTTGAATAGCGGTTGAGAATATCGTAATAACCCTCTTCAAAGCGCATACAGCGTTTTTATTGCTGAGATAAGAAAATTATATTATTACATCATGACTAAGGTTCCATCAAAGCCTTATCTCCCCTGATCATTTTAACCCTCTAAGCGTTTGAGACGTATTTTTCCGTTTCCAATTCAAAGTTTCAAAGCAGTATGTTCAGTACAAAATCAGATAATTCTTCTTTATGTGTATAATTTCTTAAACTACCATTGATAAAATATTTTTAAGAGTTCAGAGACTTGATTAAATGCAATAAACATCCAATTATTCATTTTACGAGCTGTTTTTTAAGATTTAAAGCTATTAGATAAAAATACCTAACCCCTCAGAGGGTTAAGTAATTTCTAATGTCCACACTGCTTTCTTACTATGAACAAAGATAAAACAGAATTTATTTCAAATAATAAAATGTTATCAACGATTTTAAAGGTAATTATTTTTAAACAAAAAGTATAAGACTTGTCAATATTTACCAAAACTGTTTTACTGTGCTTATAATTTCAATTCCAAAGCTCATTTCTAGCTGCAAGCGAATAAAACTTTGATCTATGAATTGAGATAAAACCAAATTACGCTTCAAGTTTGTTTTCATAATCACATTAAGGTAATTTATCTTTCAAAGTAATTTGAAATGAAGCCATAAATATATTCGTAAATAAACTTGCCATCTTTATATAAATCACTTGAATAAACACTTGAGGTGCAACTAGATAATGAAATAAAGATTCAAATGTTTGATTATCTTTACATATTTTGTAAAATTGTGTTTATTTGGTACATAAAATTAGCTGTTGATTCCAATTACTATGGAGAAAAAAAATAAATGCCTATTAAAATGAACTGAAATAGTAACTTTGTAACATTAAATAGAAATGTAATGGGGATAGACACCTAAATAATCCTTGAATTATTTTTTATGAAATTTTGTTGTTCAGCTTTGAAAAAAGTTGAAAAATTGAACTATATTCAGATATAAATTTCACTAAAAAATATACTTAATTGTTATATACTATAGGAGACGGCATAATTCGTACACAAACTATTCTGAAATGAAAGTACAGTTTCTGAATGAAAAATATTAATTACTTCCTTCTTGAAATACCTTAAAAATGTCTTTTGGTGAAACTCCAATTCAAGCTAATTCTCAAAAGTCAGAATTGGACAGCATTAAAATCATTTTTATGCCAGTCAATATATCAAAAAATTCTTTTGGAAGACAAACTGCCTATAAATAATATAATCAATTGACATAATTAACTAGTTATCTCTAAAATATCTCTATTTCCTACAACAGATGAGCAGTTGAAATGCCCTTCTGTTTATTCCTAGCCACGAGCTCAGAATAAACATGATTTTAGTCCAAATTATCTCAAAAATTCTATTTCATATTATTGCACTTTAGTTCATTTTACCTTACAAAGTCAAATGCCAAGTATGGTGTGAATGGCCAGAGAATTAGATCTTTTAAACGACACTACTAACAGTAAAATTAAACAAACAAATAACCTCATTTTAAATTTGAAATTAAATTAATTAAATTAATTTAAATTTTTTATGGATACAAGAAACAAAGGTGAAATTTCTTATTATCTCAAGTTAAGTAATCACCTACACATCCTGTGATCTACTAATTTCTATAGAAAAATGAAAACAACTCTACTTCCAAAACACCCTATGATCTACTGAATTCTATAGAAAAATGAAAAGAACTCTACTTCTAAAGTGATTTTTTTCCACAGAAACCAATTTTATATACATATTGACTTGTTATAAACTATTGATTATTCTCAGATACGGAAAACCTCCGCCATTTTGAGCGTGCGCCAGGCGAAAATACTTCCACCATAATAGGAATAAAGTAAAAAAATTGAAGAGGGAGATGTTCACATTGTATTTAACAGTATATAGAAACATCTTACTTTCATTTATTGATTTGCTGTAGAGATTAAATAAAAAAATATGCCTAATCGGACGAACGTCACCAAATAACAGAATATTCCGGAAGAGCACTCGTCTAAATCATTGTCTGTCTTGACTTTTGAAACGAACAGTAGTCTAAACATATCTAAAATAGTATCAATCTTGCGAAAAATGTTTGCATATATTGCCATTCTAATTCAATACAATATTTCTCAAATTCAAGATAGCTTATAAAGAGCAATAATGGCAAAACCAATAATTTGCGAGCATAGCTGTAATCTGAAAGTTGCCTTGATTTAGGAACGCATGTCTGAAGGTGGTGTTGAACAAAATAATAAATTCTTTTTTAGAATGAACTATGGTCTTTCACAATTTTTGAAAAACTGCTGCATATTTAAGATTAAAAATAGCCTTGGTATAAACTTGGCAAAGGCTATAGATTATCTGCTGCTTGTTTTACATTGTTTGGTGATTTATCAACCCTGACACTGTTTTTACCGACTTAAAACAGAGGCATAAACTATATCTGACTGCTGAAGCATACATAAAATAAATTGAAAATTCAACAATAATAGGGAGCATAAAAGACTTCATCTATTTATTTCCGCTTTCAAAATTTGTTTAAAAATCTGATAACAAGAAAAAAGAGTGCCTTCACAGTTTATAGGAAAATAAAAAAATATCAGAATTCCTACCTTGGAAATCCATTTAAAATGACATAACCATAAGTGAAAAACAACCAGTCTGAAGATATGAAATAAATGATCGTGAAGTCGTGGATAGTAATATAAGTGCTGAGAACCACGGAAAATAGATTCCTTTCATACATGTCATGTGTGGAGCTCTCCCAAAGATATATATTCTTTTTACGGTATTGACGCCGTTAACCAACCAAATTATCATTAATATTTCTCCAAGTGAATTGGGATTTACACGAATGCTTTCATCTTCTAGCTCGAGGTACCCCTTAGCGAAGAAACTAGAAATAAAAGAAAAATTACTCGACCATGATGTCCCTGCAAAAGCGAATTAAACAGATTCAAACCTTAGTTGGAGGGACTGGCGTACTGAGTACGCTAGTTAGTTATTTCTTGAAGTAAATATTCGACAGTTTCTCAATGAGCCATCTCCATCCCTCTCACCTAATAGGAACATTCTTCGAGTGTAATGCGTTTAGCTGATTCGTCCAATCTAACTTCTTCCTTTCAATATAAGCAGTTTTTGCGCTCGTGTCACTTCGCCGAATTAAGTACGCCAGAAACCCGTGTGCTGCCATTAGATACGAACACAAAGATAGAAAGGACAAACGCAGAAAAACTGATAAGTTAGTTACAGTGGGAGAAGGGTTTGACTCTTTCAGTGAAAACTGCGAACAATTTTATACATCTGGTGACAAACTCATGATAGACGAAAAATTGGAGCACTTTCATGAGAGATGTTAATTTGTTCAACATAGTCGGATATTTGTTTTTCTTTTTCCATTTTATCTGTCATTAGTTCTCATCATTTCTCTCTATTATGGTTCCTGAAGAGATTAAAGTAAAAAAGTAAGAAAAGGGGGTAAAAATATGAAGCAGATATTGAAGAAAAAGACCGTCGTACTCTATACCCCGGCCCTCCAAATTATGTTATACGCTAGCCACTTCGACGAGGTGTCAAGTGAACAGATGTATGGCACAATGGAAATACATGAAGTAATTGCTTATAATAACCTTCCAGATTTGTTGAACGATTGCAAACCAAATGAAGGATTGAGAGTAACCCGTCTGTCAAATATCACCTGTTGTCATATTGCTCTTGTCTGCAGTCTCATAGTTAGGTTATGTCGTTCAGGATTCGTTTGTTCCATACCCAGTTGATTCAGATTTGACGAACATGGAGGCCGAGCTACAAGTAAAAATCTCCGCCGTTATGCATCGCGTGTCCAGCTGGAAAATCACCATAAGGCTCTTCTACTCCATTTGGACCAACAACCGGTTTGTTTCCCACCCATTAAAGCCTATCTATATACAGGGTGTCCAACAAAGGACTCCCTCATTTTAAAATTAAATAACTCGGCAACGGAGATCGATAGAAGAACGAAACCAGTGATATGCTCAGTCTGAAAGCCGTAAAAATCTGATACAAAAGTTTCAAAATTAGTTATAAATGTTGCCGACAGGTGGCGCTGCAGGTTGTAATAGCTATTCAGAATCCGATAAGAAATCTATAAACTGCCCTTGGCAAGCACGAAAAATGCCTAATTTGAATCGATTGTGATGTGATTGTAACGATTACTAGCAAATGACAGTTTATAGATTTCTTATCGGATTCTGAATAGCTATTACAACCTGCAGCGCCACCTGTCGGCAACATTTATAACTAATTTTGAAACTTTTGTATCAGATTTTTACGGCTTTCAGACTAAGCATATCACTGGTTTCGTTCTTCTATCGATCTCCGTTGCCGAGTTATTTAATTTTAAAATGAGGGAGTCCTTTGTTGGACACCCTGTAGGTGGATCATTCACGAAGGCTCCAAAATGCACTAACTGCATCTTCATTAATCCTCACTCCACCTACCTCCCCCACACGATGATTTTCGCTTTATGGAGAAAGCACCCTCCCCTAAACCGACCTGACTTCTCCAGTCTGACTCTCAAGCACATTCACCTTCTCCAACGCTCTCCCCACACACGGGTGAATCATCGCTCGCCTCGAAGGAGCATATTTCACTTTTATGTCTGAACGTGATGAATGGAAATACAACAACGAAGGGATTCAAAACTCCCTCGTAGCCCCCTCCAATTCTCATCGGTATTTCACATTAACGAATGGGCTTGGCATAATGTGTTCTGAAAAAGTGGATTGGAACACTGGTGAGTGTCCCTCTAAAAATTGATGTAATGGCAGTAGAATGTTTGACAAGATACCGTCATGCAGAAACCACACGACGTGTTGTATGAATTGGCGGCATGTGCGAGTGGAAATCAATGTGTACAATGCTAATTAACCATCCAGGCAAAGCGTGGAATTCTGCCATTCGATCATGAAGAACACATTACACTCATGAGTCTTTTTTTAAGATAAAGAATCATTATGAACAAGAAAAGGCTCTTTTATTGCCATTATTAATGGAAAGCACATTAGACTGTAGGGCAATGAATATTCGCCTCGCTATCTGCTATCACGTCTTGTTCGTTAAAATATTTAAAGTAAATTCTGCATATCGTCGCTTAGCAAGCACCACCACCTATCTCTATTATTTGAAATTTCAAAGAGGGAGAAAATATCAGGTGTTAAATAAGTTCAAAAATATTTCGTTATAGGTTGCGAAAAATTGAGTATTTTCTTCCTCTTTGAAATTTCATAAAATTGCGATAGGTGGCTGTGAACAGGACTGCATTATAGTTGGACTGAAGGTTCACAGGAATGTTATAGTTGGACCGAAAGTGCACAGACTAATGTTCTAGTTGGACTTGCGTTAGAACAGGTTTCTGTTAAGAAGAGCATGAATGGCAACAGGTGGAACACACGTGCTTCTCCGGGTTCGTTCGGCTAGATGTGGTGTAGAGGTGAAGAATGGGTTTGGAGTGATGTCGCCTTCCTTTTTTTGATTCCTGCTTTTACGAGTTGCTACTTAGTGTACGATCCATGTTTTCGTAAGATCGATTGAAGCGATTTGCCATGTGCTTTTAAGGACATATTGTCGCAAAGAATTCTTCATCACAGGTGTTTATAATAAAGTGTAGCATTATGCAGATCTCGGTTTGAGTGAATAGTTTTCCAAGCTTCGTTTCCTCATCCTGATGTTAAACATGCTTTGGTAAGACTTTTTTCTCAACTGCAGTTGAAGCTTCCTTTTTCTCAATATGTTGCAACATTCCTATAGTAACTATTACAGATAAAATAATATTTTTTTCCACAAGTATCACATTTTTATAGTAACTATACACATTTTGCATACACGTGTTTTAATGGTTTTTATAGATTTTGATGTGTCGAATGTTTGTTCTACAGTAATGTCGTGCTGAATTGTTAATAAATAGTGTTTTTCTTGTCTAACTCAATTTTGTGCTCTTGCCTTTGGTGTGCTAATCATTTATACGATCACAGTGCCATTTTATATGCATTTCTTTTCAGCTATAGGGTTAAGCCCAACTTAATATTTTTAGTCACACCATAACAGTGGCGTTGCTTGTAAAGCCTTGATATCTGTATTAGTAAGCGTATAATGATGAAACTTGTGAATGAATGTGTATAACATATTATTAAATTTTGTATTTCAAATGATTAATTCCCAGTAGTTTAATAAAAATGTCGACTCTGAAAGTCTGGGAAAATAATAGGGAGCAAGATATCTTCATTTTGATTCAGCCTTGTACTTTCTGTCTCTCTCTCTCTATTTCAAAGTTGTGGAAAAAACTACCAAATAATGCTTTGGGCCGAAGTTTTGCAAACAAAAGAAGGAAAAACATGCTTTTCTACTCTTTTTGCAATAATGATTGTGGAGTAATTGCTTATAAACTTGTAGCAAAAGGAAGAGTCTATCTTCCCATACCTTATACATGCTATGTGCGAATAGACTGGTAACTTTCCACACTATGAAAACAATTTATATCTGAAACCCGTCTTACGGTTTTTAAATAGATTTACCAACAGTGTCTATGAAAGCCAAGAAGATTACAAAGATATTCCATTTTGAAAATTGTTTTCCAATGCAAGAAAATTAATATAAGAAATAAAAAATGATGGTAATAAAATTAATAATGTTATTTAAAACAGCTTTTAAATGAGTGTTAATTTTATATTTCAGATTTACTCGTTTCTGGAAGGAAATGAAGTGAAGCTTTTATACAGCACAACAATTTCCCTAAATATTCATCATTAATAATTTATTTATTTATTTTTTGGAATATTTAGCACTTTAGTTAATAGCCAACATTAAAACGATGAGAATGTCCTTACATAACTATAATGCCTATCTCTTGCTTTTAGAACTTCAAAATGGAATTTTGAATCCATTATTATGATACAATCTTTTTCAAGGATTAGTTGGGATTTGACGTGAATGTAAATATACTAAGCTGCTGGGTTTCAATAAAGTTTGTGGATAGATTATTTTTAAAAAATGGAAGAATATGCATAATCTTTTTAAAAAAATACGAAACATATGATTTCTTCCTGTATCAAATTTATTAAGTAATCAGATTTCCATCAAAGCTTTTAAAACTCTTGTAATCTCAGGATATTTTTGTGATTTTTCAATGAAATTTTTGTCTTCTTGATGTCATAGTAATGCGATTTCATAGATATTTTTAAATATGCTTCAATATCTGTTGAAGGAATCCGCATACTTGGGAAAACTCTTTATTTTACTACACAGAGAAAATGCTAAATTTTTAAAGAAGGCTACAAAAATTACCAACTTCATTCAATATACTCTATTACTGCTTCAAACATTTAATAAAGATATCTTAGACGGATATCGTAATACAAATATTGTTACAAATCTGTAAAGTTGTTTCCTTGACATGCAAATCTTGCAAAATGGTGACCATTTTGGCGACTTGGTAACACTTGACGATTTTAGCGATAAAAGGAATCTTGTATAATGTACATGTCTGTCTATCTTCACTAGGAGCAGGAAATATTAAGAACCTTCTAGAAATTACTATGTAACGCCACTTCCTGTTGAAAAAAGGTATAAATGGAAGCTCTCAAACCAAGAGTCAGTCAGTTGGACTTTCATCAGCAGTGAAACTGGTGAAATGAGAAACATTTGAGTGCCATTGAAAGTTCTGAGACTGAGATTTATTGGTGACCTCTGCTGTTAATTTAAACAACTGCTTTTAAGTTTTGTTACCTATACTATGTAAGTGTTTTGCAGAAATTTTCATGAATTAAAGCGTCATTTATTTTTTACTATCCTGATTGTTGGACTGCATCCACGTATACTCACTATATGATTTTTGTAACACTGTAACACTTTTCATACCTGAAATGAATTTGAAGTACAAATTCATTTCAGTGTTAATGCTTAAAATTAGTTGTATAATGTAATACATTAATACTTTTCGTTGTTTTTGAAGTATTCGTAAGATTTCAATAAAAACGTGGGTTATTTTTAGAGATTAATTTCTGCCATAATTTAGAATTAATAAGTAAGGAAGCATAACAGTACAGTGGGAAAGCTTTAAAAAAATAATTTCTGTCAGCTAAAATGCCTTTAAGGTATAATTATAACACCATTTACTGACTATAAAACTCCCTAGTCAGCAATATCGCCATCAAAATGATGCTCAGAGAATTCTTAGGGGTAATTTATATAAACTTATACATATGGGGGTAATGTATATAAATTTTTAGCATTTGATTAACGGTGGAGACAACACTTAAGATGGAAATTAAATCTCTTTCTTTCGGATAAGGTAAGCATACGATTAGATGAAAAATGCTCCCACTTGAGTGACTAGAATCATATCCCTTATTACCGAATATTGAATAGTTGGCGATGTCCAAATGCATGTCCTATTTTCTAAGGTTTTAACGCATGTCATTTTTCGGAAGTTTTATTTTCATTAGCAATAGCGTATATCGTGCCCAACTGCTTGGCAAATTTCTGATGGCATCGCATTGAAATGCATTGATTTTAAAAACGCGAATTTACGATTTCACATGGATACGGATTTCTCTCCCATCACTAGGAAATATGTGTTGCAAAATGCAACAATGAAAGAACTTTTTGCGGTTCAGCATCCCCCCAGATGACACCACCTATCGACTACTGGTCAACGGACGCGTTGATCTGCGCTTGTACAAAAAAGTTTCAGTTCGGAAAAAAACGAAATGAAGGAAGCAGCGTCGGGACTGCCATCTGGAACACGAGCCCTAACGACGATGATGCCGCAGCAGTAGGTGGATAGGCCTGGCATAAATGGTGCTGGAATCTTCGCTACAAACAACCTAAAATAATGACACCCCGGGGTAAGACGTGCCGAGAACCAGGTATGTGAGTTTTTTTGAATTGGCCAATTCGCGACTCTCGAACAACGGACATTACATAGTGTATTGCCGGTCAAGAGAAACGGACATTTTAACGTACATTGACGGACATGGTAATGAGTAATGCCGTAAATGATAACGTTGGAGGCATTATTAATTTTATTAACCAAGATTGTAGCTGTCTACATATTTGATGTATTATTCCTTAACAATAAGGTAGAACAATAAATTTGGCATTGTGCAAATATTGTATCATTCTTGGGTAACTCGGAATCTTTCAACGGCCACTTCAGGCGTCACAACGCCACATTCACTATTTAATATATTTCTTTTGCTGTGTGCTACCGCCGTAAGTAACCATGTATATTCTACTTGTAATATTTAGGTTATTCTGTAACAATATGCAACAAATTTTCATTGAAATTAAATTGATATTAAGATATTACAACAATACTTCATACACTCCATAATAATACAGAGTCAGTGCTTGGATTTTATTCTTCAATAAGTTCAGGGGCATAATATTTGATAAGAGCTGAATTGGTTTTCAATGCTTAATTTTCTTTCGCAACATTTTCTTATCTGTATTTGCATAAACCTCATATAATGAAGTCTTGCCTTAATTCTGTCTCCAAAATTCATTATTATAGATCAGCAAATCTCGTTATTATGTTTTCTATAAAATGTATCAAATACAATGCTACTAACAACATGAAATAGATCTATAAACCACTAGTAGTTATAATGTTTCATCAAGTTGAGATCGTACGAACTCTTCTTTTTCGTTTGAACCCCAATTATGAATTAAAAAAGGTTTTGAAAGAAATTTAATTCGGTGATTCATCTTTAAATATTTTGTTGATTCCTTTGCATTTAAAGTAAAATGATACATATTTCAAATTTGTCTCGGCGTTTCATTACTTAAAAATACATCATGTATTATATACTTTTGAACCATTCTATACATAAATTATATTTAAAATTTATACACTCTGTAAAAAAATGTAAAACATGTATATTCTGTTTTTAATTTCGTTACATATATGGAAAATCGATATGTAAATCAAATATGCAATCGAGAACAGGAAGATAGGAAGTGGAGGGATTCCATGGATTTGTGGGTTTCTGGTCCTAAGCTGTGGTTTAAATTTAAAGGTTAAGATCTGTCTAGCGACAGTGGTGAGAGTTGTTTTGAGCGACAGTTTATCCGAATTGGACCTCTGTCAACTCAGGCGTAGGTTGAGTTTGTAGAAATGTTTGTTCTCCCGTTACTTGGAGGCATATCGTGAACAGGATTCCCACTATAATCCCAGCAAACCACATATTAATGTCGGATCATAATGTATATAATCTGCTTAAGGGCCATGTGATAGCGTTTTGTCTGAAGATATTATTATTATTTTAAAATTACTTAACAGATAAATGTGTTACTGCAATACATGGTACCTGCCAGAACAGGGTACATAACATATTTAATAGTTATAGAAAAGTTAAATAACATTTTGTAAACATTATGTAATGAAAATTTCATGTTTTACAACTGTGTATTTTAACTTTTAACTTCTTTTAACAAAAGATTTTTAACTTTTTATTTAATATATTTTCACAAATTAGCAAAAATTTTGTGTGTATATAGGAAAATATTTAATAAATTATATACTTTTAATATTTCATGGGTATAAAACTGCTTTTGTCTTTTAATGGAAAAGAGTAAAGGCTGAATAGTTTTACGTTTCCATTCATAGATTTAAAAATTGGTTGCAATATTTCTTTGTTTCACAGCAGCGTTAAAGATATTTAGGCAAGAAACATGACCTTTTAAATTTAATATTATATAAGATAAAACATTGTTCTAAAACGAATTAATATACATTATGAACAGATTTACTGACAAATAAAACATTTTTATAGATATTAATTATAAAATTTAAAATTTATACATCTGAACAGTTAGCTACTGAAACAATATTTTCTTCTCCGATTATAATTAAAACAAACACTTTTCTTTAAAACATTTGAAGCAAAAGAAGAATTTAAAATTCATTAATTACACGACGTATAATTTTAAGCAGTAATTTAATAAATATTTAAATCGAGAATTTTCTTTGTTACATATTGTACAAGGTAATATTTCAAACATTAACTTTGTTGCAATATTTCACGCAAAACAAAACTATGGTAAAAATTAAATTTCTATAGCAGTTAAATTAAATGAGACTAAATATTTGTCATAGTAAAATATAAATGCCATAGTTAGTTTCAACGGTGATAAAAATAAGTTACAATTATGTTTGTAAAATGCAACGCATTTACTACATAAGGGAGAGTTGAAGAATTTTTCGAAAATAATGAAGCAGTAAGTGACACATAATGAGGAAAATATAACAAACCAGGAGAGTAAAAAAAATTTAGGAAGGAAACTTTTTCTTCGTTTCTCGTTGCTACTAAACCTTTTTGAAATGAAAGAAATCATTAAACCTGAAAGGAACAACATATTGAATTTCAGTATGAACTGTTAATCATTCTTTAGAAGAGACAAATGAAATCGATAATTTTATCAAAACTTTCCAAACTATTATAAATGCTAATCATAAAGAAGTCTGAAAGTTATTAATTAAATTTGTCAGTTCTGATTTGAATATTGTCTACATAGAAATATGAAAATGTCATAATTTACCTTTTTCAGTGTTATAGACAGATATCGTGTTATTGGTTTAAAGCATAAATAATGGTAGCAAATGATTTGAAAAATACATTAAATAAAGGCTATTTATTTTAGAAGTTAACTGTTTTAAAGAATGAAAAGTTAACTATCATTCAGTAAATAAAGTCAGTCAGTCAGTTCTATAAGAAAATAAGAACTTTTTTTTGTTATACCATTTCATTTTGAAAAGTATCAAAATATGTAATAGAATCCGATTACAAAAATGACGGGAAGCTGTCTTTTTCAAACAGCAGTTGATATTCAATGCGTAGGACTACTTTACTGGCGTGACTCTTTTGTTTCTCGAAGTTTCTCGGTTTGTCTTTGTTACTCGCGATTCTCTTTTGTTTCTTGAAGCTTCTCGGATTCTCTTTGTTACTCACAATACTCTTTTGTTCCTCGAAGTTATTCGCGATACACTTGTTTCTGGAAGTTACTCTCAATTCTCTTTCGTTTCTCTGAAATATTAATGTATGTAAAATTGGCGAAATAAAATGAAACTAAGGTTATAATGTAAATTGTTTTATTTCTTAATAAAATATATTACAAGGTCAATTCTTTTATTTTGAATTCTTCAATCGTCCGTGGATATGTTACAATTTTGTGTAAGATAGGACGATGATATGAAAAGTAACACATAATTTAATAATTCGGCACTAATGATTCTCGTAAAAATTTAATCAATATATAAATTTTCCAGAGTACTTGTATAAGTTGTTGGCACCATGTTCAAATTCATGCTTATATTTGCCCAATTTTGCTACACAGTAGTCGCTGCACTACAATTCCTATTTTCAATTTTTTTTTTTGTAACTTCAGTTGTTACCCCTTTTCTCTAAAATAAGATATTAGTTATGTTTCTAATATATGTAGTTAACGAAATATCGAGGATCTCCCATAGAAAGGTTTTTTGTAATGTTTTGGCGTGTGAATCAAATTCCTTCCTGAGACCCGAATGGGAGGGACGTAGTCCTACGTTAAAATCGGTTATAATGGGAATTATCTGGGACAAAAAAGTAACAAGGAGATTATATTAGCTGAACATATTACTTCTCTTGACAATTTGAACAATAGTATTAAGAAATTGAAAATTATAACTTTTCGTCATTCCAGAACCTTTATGCGAAGATGGAGGATTGCTTCATATCCGTATGTAATCACATAGATCTGACACTTTAAATCTTAAGCTATTCTGTTAGATTTTTGCTATTTTAAATTGTTTTTTAAATAAAAAATTTAAGAACAAAAAAAATCTAAAAAAAAAAATTAAAAACAAATTAAAATTTTTCATCAACAATGTCAGTCATTTCTACAATGTTCTTTATAAAATATTCTTCTGTCTATCAACAGATAATGTATAGGAGTTCCTAGTCCTGATATGTGAACTACAAAGCCTGAGATGAGCCAGATTCTGATTCTTCTAAAACTTTTACCGGCTATGATTTGCAAGAGAGTGTTGATTTTTGCTTTCGTTTTGTTGGCTTCTCGATTGACATTCATAAGACTTCTTTTAAGACAAAACAAACATTTATTAGAACATTAAAACACAACCATTACACTGCCTAACTGCGTACATCGTAACATCGTTCAACCGTACTCGTACTCGTCTCTTCTCTTCTCGTCTCTCATTTTTGAAATCAAATTCAAAGTAGTTCAGCATCAGACTATTGCCACTTATCTGGCACCATACACTGTTATAACATTAAATAAGTTGAACTCATGCTTTTGTCAGGCATAAATATTAAACATGCTTACAATTTTAAGAAAATAATTTTTCACTAGACATGCATTTTTCCATAAGCTTAACACAATGGCAGGTTTATTTTGCCAGCATATTTTAGTTGTATTAATGTCTAACTTTGAAGTGATGAATATTTTATGACAGAACGTATAATTTTGAACAAGATCAAATAACAAGGTCGAAATTTGAGTCTCCATCCTCTATTTCTCTTTGCAATAGCGGATGGTCCCATTATATTAGACTAGCAAAGCATGCTCCAAACACACATACAAGGCTGATATCTAATCGATTCTAAACTGCAATCCTCCAACCTTGGCTCTCTAAATCCAGGCTGACGACGTCCTTACATACTAACAGAAAATTCCGTAAATGAATATTATGAACTTTAATTTTTTATTGATTAAAACTAATTTTAAGTATTAATACTGAAATGAATTTGACCTTTAAATTTGCAATAAAATAGATAACTTCAAATAATAGTAATTGAACTAAATAGATTACTTCAAATTTCTAGATTCATAAAGCTAAATTTTAACTATCTTAAAAAAAAGAAACGAATAAATTTTCATTATCCAATTCCATCGAGAATTCTTAGTTGCTTGATGATACGTATTTATACTAGATTTACCAGAGATGTATAGAATTATTAGCGCCTTTATGGGTTTCTTTACCGAAATATACTGGAATTGAAATAGTTATGAGTTTTTCTAGAAGAAATATTGTGTCTTTTGTCTTCAACAATGTAGCGTTAAGTATCAAAATCTTCGCAGCGAATCCATATATTAGCCATATATAAAAATTATTAAAATTTAAATGTTATTATTAAAATATTAATCCAATTTTCGTAATTTTGGTGAAAACACTTTATAAAGCTTCATTATCACATGGGTATCTAACAAATAACTTTAAAATCTTTTCATTATTTATTCAATACATATAATAAGTAATAAAAATTTTACACTCTTACTCTTTTAATGATAAAATCAAGCATGTAGTTTAAAGAAAGATTAGACGTTATTTAAAAAAATAATTATACACATCAATTCACTTATTGCAGTTCGTTTGCATAAGCATTGAATGGTGTAAGTTTGCCTGTTAATATAGGTATTAAACAGTTTCTGATTCTGGTCATATGACTCTTATATTTGAAACGAAAATACATACTTACTGTTATGTTTGGATAAAAATCGCCTGATTACCTGTTTTAGGGCAAATAACAAGAAAGCAGTATAAGAATTATTATTTGGAATTAAATTACATCGAATTTAAGTGTACTTGATTTGACTAAAACTCTTCTTCTGCCATGTATGAATGAAGTTAGTAACTTCCAATAAAATGAATTTCGCTGTAAGATATATAATCCCAAGATCTCTATTTGTTAGGCGATTATACGATTATATATATTAAAGCACTAGTTATTAGACCTTAAATTAAAAAAAAAAGTGGAACGAGCTGTAAGAAAACGAACGATCGAATAGATAAAGTTATGCCATTTCTGCTAAATAACATGGGGATTAATTATTTTCGAAGTACAAAGTAGGGTGTTAATTAGACATTATTAAAAAAATTTGAAACGGTAATTATTTGCACATTAAGATCTCTGATATATGCAAATCCTTTGATATATCAAGTTTCTGCGCCTGATAAATGATATTTTGTCCAAAACAATATTTAAAGATAATTTAGTTTCAAAGGAAACAAGTTTCAATTTTGTACGTGAGAAACATTATTTCCCTGCGGATTATATTTTATATTGAGAAAACGAGCAGTAAAACATGAGAGAAATGAATTTCCTGTTTAATGGTACAAGCAATTGCAAATTTTGTGAAATTAAAAAGCATTACTATTTAAAATGAATGATCAATTGCATGACATGTGATGATCTTTTATTTATTTTTTTCTTGAAGAAATCAAGTATTTTAGTTCAGTATGATCCAAACTCCTTTAAGCGAAAATTTTGACTTCAATGATTAGGATATCCAGCTTCAAGAAATTTGATTACGCCAACACTAAAGAAAATATAATAAAATATTCGTAGATATATTTACATTTTTGTACATTGTATTTAAGATATTAACCAAACTTTGATGACTGCACTATATGTGTCACCTTTAAAATGTATAAAATTATATTGTTCAGTTTATATAGCATTTAATTTCTGAATAATACCTCTTATTTTGTGAAGAGGTCAAGAAAACTATTTAAAAAAGTTTCAATTAATAAATGAATAAAAAGAAAAATTGCTGCTACAATAACAGCAAGATGTTTTCTATTTGTAAATGTAGAATAAAATGGCCGATGTGTTTCTCATTTTTTAATCAAAAATATCAGTTGAGTCTATCTAAGCGAAATTAAGTAATGTGAGAAATCCGTTTATAAATGCAAACAAAGTGAAAATTTATCACATCATTAAATCATATGCGCCAACTATTCGATCATGATAAAATACCCCCCTTGAGTTTATCCTCAAATGTAACTCAAAGTCTACTCGGTTAAGCAACGGAAATCATATATGCACTAATATTGTTTACAAAGTTTTGATTGAAAGAGAGTCATTTTCTTCTGAATATTCAAAGTGAACGCCTAATTCCTTAATCTTTTATTCCGTATTTTTTGTATGGTAACCACAGTTTAATTTTAAAATACAATTTATTAATTCAGTAATGTTGGCAATGTCTCCGTTGAATTTTTTAAAACAACAGAAATTTAAAAATAGAAACATATCGAGAATCTTATATAAGTTTCCTTTTTTATATTTTCAGTGATTACTGAATGCCAAAAATATAATTATTATTGGTAAATGCTGTTTGGAATTCCCTTAAGTTATTTAAAAATATCTTCGTAAAAGGCCATAATTTAATTATGGCATTTATTAATCATAAAATATATTATATTCTTGAATTGTTAATACAGTAGCTTTATCCTTATTATATTTACAATAAGGCCTTGAATAAGAAAATGTTAATTCTAAATTTGGATAACTTTTTTAATGGCATACATTCTCTGAAAATATCAAACATGTTTAACAAAAAAATATTGTGTAGACTACTGAGAAGTAGAAAAATAAGTTAACCAAATATCCATTTAGTGTTTTTGGCATTAAATAATAATGAATAATATATACAATGTATGAAATTTGCAATTCGCAGTAAATTTATCTATTGAAAAATGTGGCCGAATCAATAGTTAAAGGCTGAAGTTGAAATAGAATACAAACATTTCCAAATTTCTAAACTTTATATGTGTATGAGCGCATGAATATGTCACTGCAACTTCGATAAATTTTTGCTCCTAACTTTTGCGTTTAATTCAAACTCACATATGATTATTCATAGACTGGTAGTTAATAACTTTCGTGAAACACCGTCTAGGAACCTCTAAATGTTAAATGAAGTTACTACTAACAACAGAAGGCAAATGTCAATATGATTATGACCGGTATCGCAATGAAGAAACTAGTCTTTTGATTAACTTTGATGCGTCACACATTTTCTTCCCTAACGTTAAATTTTCTTCGTGCATAGTCCTTTACCGATGAAATATCGCAACTCGATGACAGGGTTGAATGTTTTAACTAACAGCAGGGGACGTTTAATAAAGAAGCCCTGCCAAGGAAACAATTTATTTTCTTTGTTTCCATTCGCTATCACGCAGCGTTGCGGAATTACTGAAGAAAAGAAATAACAAAGGCCGGTTATTTCCTGCGTTGTCACTTTCATTTCGGGAGGTAATAAACTTATTTCTAAGTAGGAAGTGCCTGTCTAGTGAATTTTCAACACATTCTGAAAAGCAGATATTGATTTGAAAGCTTCAGGAAATTTATTTCAAAAACTGCAATTGCTTTCTATAAACTACTAAGATAAAATACTATATCTATTTTCAGTAAAATAATAAATAATTTTTACAGAGAACACATCGCCGAGGAAAAATATCAAACCATTTTCGGCGTTTAGATTGAAAAATAAAATTACAGGACAAAAAAGTATAAAACTATTTATGGCTTCACCGAACGGTAAGTAAGACATACAAATTTCATTTCTGAGTTAAATAAGAGCTCCTTTAATTAAGAAATTAAGGGAGAGTTGATAAGGAGTCTAGGTTGCAGAGAAAATACAATTTCTTAATATAGTCCTTTATTCTAAAGTAACATTTGTGCATTTATTTCCTTTTATTTTGCAAAAGTAATAATCATTTCTTGGATAAAAATTATTTGCAACACGAGTTTTTGTCCTTTTCTGATCACTTTTAACAATTTGCACTTTAAATTAGGATTATGCATGGTAACAACATGTTTTTTTCATGGATAAGGTGAACAAATACTGGATACTCCGATATGTCGTCTCCAAATGTTAAGGATAAACCTGGAATACTTTACTTTACACTACGACACCCCCCCTTCGAACAGAGTTTAAGATCTCCGGTTTGCAGTTTGGATGTGTGTGCTCTGAGAATCTTGATCGATTCCACAACAATTAAAAATTGCATCGAGTTTAACGAAATGTTACATTTTGGTTTACATTATTGCTTATACTGATAACAATAATTTGATCACAGTCGGAGCATCCCTTACAGAAAAGAGGCTATTATTGTTTGGCATACAAGATTTTCTGAAAAGAAACATACTAACACAAAACGAATTAAAAATAATATTTTTTAATCACATAGATAGAAGTAAACATTTTAGGTTGTTAAAACAAATATTGTTATAAACGACACTACTATAATGCAAGACTGTTTTGGTTTAGTTTATATTGATAAAGGCTTAACAGACTGAAAGAAGTCATTTCTGTAATAGGAAATACGGATGCTAATGCAAAGGGACTCCTTCCATGTGAATTAATTGAAAAAAGGATAAAATGGATTAAGCGAGCAGCTCAGGTTAGATGGAATTCATATCAAGAACCTTCAAGACCTTCACCTTCAAGAAAAACAACATCAGAAGTGGGAATAACTTCAGACGGCAAGTCTTTTAAACACTTACTTCAAGTATTCTAAAGGTTTGCTTACAGTGCCAAATAGTTTATGAATTATAATGCTGTTATTCTTGCATCTGGGTTATTGTGCTGCTTTCAATTTGTATTTCATTTGGAGTTAATATCATATAAAGCAATATTGTTTACAATAGTTTAAAATTAGCAATATCATGGGACTGGGGAAGATTTAAGAAAATAAAAACAAAATTCGTGACTTACATGGCAATAATTAAATGCAAATCGCGTTTACAAACATTTTGAAATATTGACCAAAATAAACAAGTCATTGCATGGAAATTAAATCGCACCCCTGAGATGCTGTTTTTTTTAAATTTTAAGACTGTGTCTATAGAGTTATTTGCAGTAATATGCTCCGGATTTATGAAGGAAAACGATAAAATATCGGTGAGTTTCTACTTAATTAAAATTTTGAAGCATACTTTGGTGAGCGCTTGCTACATAAGAAATAACTACACAACTATCTGTGAAATATCAAATCTCTAGAAGGTCAGCACTGGCCTAGTGGTAAGGTGTAGGTTTCAGGGACTCATGGTTTCAGGTTACGTATTCATTCGTAGTAGTCAAACCTCCTCCCGTTGGTGTGGTGTGGAAGTCTGAAGAGGGGTGCCTGCTGAGGTATCTTCCACGTCATCTGACCACTGTCAAAAATTCAGAAGGTTATCCAAAATAGCTCTCGTGTTAATTAAAAAGGGGACTTCTATATAACTACACTATTCTCAAATCTTTAGGCCTCGGGATTCGGAGATTTCGTGATGAATGAATGAATCAATAGTAATTATCTGCAGCTACCATTGAACGACAGGTGGTTTGGGGTTCCAGGAACCATGATCGTAAACACTGTTCTGATGTTCCCCGAAGTCATGTCATGAGAAGTCATCAAAATATGTATTGCTCCTGTATGGAATAATTTAAAATAGGACCCTGTAGAGCATTTCAATTTTTGGGTTTGCAACAAAAGATGATATACCATTTTAGGAAGGAAATATCTGAAAAGAAATTGAAGTTCTTATAGCAAACATTTCGTATGCATTTAAAAATATCTTTTTGTAGACTGAGAATTTTAAAAACAGCTGTCAGTTTCAGACACGAAGCTACATCCGAATAGGTCACTTTAACACTAAGTACATATTCAGCCAACTTCTATCCGATTATAAAGCGGAGGAAGAAATAAAGAGAGGCAAGATCATACGCCTGAATATGGCTTTTCAAGAAAGTATAAAAAATAGACTTCCAGTTTCTGCAGAAAACAAATAGTTTTCTTGTGGTTGTAGGAGCCAATAAATTGTGTTTTTTGAAAAAGCAAGTTGAAGCGATATATCTGTTCTTATAATATGGATGAGCGCATTTGCAGAGATATTCTTACATATATATTGTATGTAGCACCTATTTGTTGTTTTTGTAAAAGAATTTATTTTCACTTGAAAAGACTCTAATAGTATTTCGTTGTGAGTTTGAATACAGAATTTTGTTTCTACAAGCGCTCCTTTTTTTATACTTTTTTTATATTTTTCATCACGTAGTATAGTAATATTTCTAGACGCGGCTGCACTTGCATTTATTTATTTAGTTGGCTATGTCGTTACAGATTACCCAGACGGTATAAGGCAGAGATGCGGAAGGATGGAAATTTATGTTCTGCAACACAAGAAATATATACACAAACAAAGTAGGACATAAATAGAGAATTACACATAATGCAAGAAAAGCAACATTAAAGATGGGAATAATAGTGAACAGAATTTGTATACATACAGAAACAGTACCAGAGAGCGAATAGAAATTAAACATCTCTTTCGCAATTTGGAGGAAAAAAGTGAGATCTTTGAAAAGGTAGAGAATAGAAGTAGTAGTAATAGTTTACCAAAGGAACAGCGTTTTGATCTGAAATATGTACATGTATACATAATTATTTTTGAATCTTGACCAGTATAGAGAAGTTGTGCGGAAGAAAGAGGGCATAAATAATTCTTAATCTTTCTTCGTTAATTATTTCATCTTTAAAGATCTTTACATCGGACTTTTCTGAAAATTTTCTTGGCAAACTTTATTCACATTTCACAACTCTAAAGTAATGTAAAAAATAATAACATGTTTTCTTGATAAAACAATTACCTTTTAAAGAATGAAACTGATTCATTTTATATATCTGAGTGATTCTTTTGAAATTGTTTCTAAAATAGTAACCAATGCAAGTGCGTGTATCTCTGTAAAATCAGCTAGTTACGTAAAAGGGTCGCTTTATGGAGAACATATTTAAATTAAAAATGGACTGTCCTTCTCGAAAGAATATCTCAAGGAGAGAAGAATCATTATATGATCTATTTGTATATCGCTTTAAATTTATATTTATGTTAGATATTTAATTTATAACAGTTTGAGCAACTTCTAAATACTGTCTATTCGAGAATTCGGAAATATGACAAGTCTCCAAGCACCCAGGAATTTTAGGAATTTTAATAAACCGCGTTTAGAAAATGTTTATTTCATGTGGACAATTAAAGACCAGAAGAGTATCTTTTAAAATATATTTTAAAATATTTAGCCCTATCCTTAAGAATGTCAGTTACTTTGAAACAGTAAAAAACACTGTGTTCAATCAGGCACCAATATGGCATCCGCGCGATCGCAATTCAACCAATGGAATTCCACTCTGCACAAAGTACTGACAAGTTAGTTATTCATTAACTTGAGTGCAATTTTCCTCCTTATTTTTATTATATTACAAGATGTGCGTTGACTAAATTCATTGTTAAGGGGGAATGGCAAGATAAAATGCATCCAAGAGGATTTAAGGAAGTCCTACATATTACATTCCTTTGGCTTGAACAGGAAAAATCACTTTCCTAGAGTTCAGACAGAACCGTCATTTTTTAAGACTACTTCAGGATTGCATTTTTCCATAATTTAAAAATCCAAATTAACTTTTTAAATGCTGACTAAAGTAAATCTTTCAATGCCATGTGAAAAAACGCAATTGAATTTCAGAATGTTTGGACATACCCATATCTTACATTTCTTCGGTTTTAACGCAAGAAAGAACTTTCCTAGAGTTCAGCCAGAACCCT